>OMLM01014021.1:40593-54384 GCA_900302695.1 Helostoma temminkii | reverse complement strand
TGTTACTTCTCTGAGTGTGGCCCTAATATTATTTCCAAACTCAATGGCAAAACACTCCCAGCTAGTGAAGAAGCATTATCCTTCTCCCCCTCATCCTTCCTACATATAGTTTTTTGGCTAGTCGGGCTGCTACAGATAATAAAATGGCTACCCATTGTAGTCTTTTAACAAAATACTTTTTGCTAGGGAGCTTTCTATATATAGTCCATATATTCAGCCAGACTACCCTTCTGCTTTGGCATTGATTTATCAATCAAATTTTATTTGTAGAGCACCTGTCATACAGGTTACTGCAATTCAGGTTACTTTACAGATGACTGATGAGATAAAAGCCAATAAAAAAGTCTCCATGTCTTCCTGCAGCCATTTTAAGCTCACGTTGTTCTCCTCCACTGCCAATCCTCCATCAAAGAACATTATTAGTGGTTGAGTTTGACAGTTGAGTCAGAGTGGGAAGGTTGCCATGGTTGTCACAAACCAACATTACCTGCTCAGCAGGAGAGCAGCCCCACATGTAGACCTCCCACAATTACAAAAAACAGGAATATGTGAATAAAACAGATAATGATGGCAGTGAATGTGGGAAGAGAACATGAGATTTGTTTGTTGTTCAGATAACTCACATCACTCATATCTGTCCATATCCTGTTGAGAGACTCAGCAACAAGCACCAGGCTGTGACTGTCCCCATCTGTCACCAGTGCTCTCCTTTCAACTCATACAGTATTTCTCTGAGCTGAAGGCTGTCAGGATCTTGGACTGAGATCAGTTGGTGACTGATGTTAAACTAAAACGTCAAGGAAGTCACTTGGGCCACACTGAGTACAGAGTACACTCATATATTTTTAGTGAGTGATTGCACATAAAAGAGCATTTTCGTAAATTTCCCTAGGTCATTTCACATTTTAAATTAGTATAGCTGGGTAGTTGTGCAATATTGGTATTACAAACTTAGTTGCTACAGAAAGTTGTAGTTGTAGTCGTAGTGCACACTAAACAGTGTACTGCAGAGTGATTTAATATAAAATGAAAAATAATGCAGATATTGCCCATGAATCTACATAGAATAATAGATAATGAGGAGAGACAAAAATAATTGGAAAAAGAAGGGAAAAGAAATGTCTACAAAATTATTCACATGCTTAATTCAGAACTTTGTAGACCCAGTTTGGCATGGGGGATAAGTGGGCATGCTTTATGCTTTATGTTTTACAATCTATCCATAATTACTGTTCAATCAAGGTGAGTGTCAAACTGACTCCTTTCAGAATAATTCATGTACAGCCCACCTGGAGGATTCTGTCATGGTTTTTAATGGCAATTCATTTAAATTTTACATTCATATGACTCTTGGGTGTATCTGGGAGGCATCATAGTTGGTTGAGGTGGATACTACATCCATACTCTCATACTGTCCATGTTCTCAGAGACAGCCTCTGAGTGCCAAATTTCAGCTCAGGCGGAAACAAGGATCTGCACAGTTTCTAAGCTTGAACATTTGCAGACACACTCTGGGGGATCCAGGGATCTGTTTTTAAGCTGCAAAAGGGGGAAAATACGAGACCTTTAATGGTTTTTAAGATAGTCTAAAGTGCTGGACTGATAACCAACTGACAGATAAACAGACAGATGTCAGATGACAGTGTAGATTGACACACCAACCACAGAACACTACTGATGAATGAATAGTGTGTTCTGTTACCTGAATAAAAAAACCCTGGCCTGTTATTATTTTGTGGTACATATTTCATTGTATCACTTACATTCCTATTATCATCTGTCTGGTGAAAACCAGAATCCAACTGGGTAGCATAAAGGAAAGTCTGTATTTTGTGTGTATATTATGAGATAAAAAAATAAGTCATTAGAAGTCAAAGAAAATGAGATGAAAGTCTAAATTTAGCACAATTCATGATGGTGGTAACATCAAGCAGTAGCTGCTATAAGTCAGAACGTAGGTTGAAAGATTCAGTGAAACACAGATTTTTACAGACTTTAAAGTCATGTCATCTTCTATTGTTCACAATTATGATTGGGTCTGTTATTTTCGACCTACTCCATCTATGAGTCAGCCTTTTCAATTTACTCCATGATTGTCTCCCTTTAGAAGTTTAAAGTTTCCAATTACGGAGCCTTTGTGATTCTTCAAAAATGTATCCAATGAGCTTTAGCTGACAGCCCCGTTGTTTGTCTCCAAGTGATGTAGTTAGACAGAGAAAATGTGACATAGTGACTCAGAGGTGCATGTGAAAAGAACATCACTGTCTTCAATTTCTTTTAGTTTTTGATGGCTATAGGTTTTTCAGGTGGCAGTGTTTGCTTTGTGACCTTTAGATGTGTATTGAAAATTTAATTGAAGCTTTCAGGAGTCTATGTATTTTGCAGCCAATGGATTTGATATGACAAGTGGTTGTTTCCCACTTTCGTTTTCATAATTGAATGGAAAACAATCTATAAAAAAAATATCCTATTATATAGTTTCTCTTTGTACACTGATGTCAGGTAATGAAATATGTGTGTGGTAATTTTCTTTCTCAACTTTGCCTCTGTTTTCATAGTGACATATGAGATCAGCTGCAGCAACCGATCGCCAATATATGAAACATGGGTCCGGATCGATTGCTGGGTCACATGAGGATCAAGACGTGAGGAGAAATAAAATAAAAGATCGAGGACTGAAGGAGAGCCACTGAACCTCTGGACCAGGTGATACATCAAGAGAGACCGCAGGCTTTGGAAGACTACAGCTGGCAGTTAAACCTTAGTATTTGTACAATGGAAATGGCAACATGGATAATAATGATAACATTGATGATAAAGATGGTTAGTGCATAGGAGAAGGAGGCAGAAAAGCTCAGTATTAGGACATACAGGAAAGGCAGGCAGCATGATGAAGACCAGTGGAATAATGAACTGACTTTGAACAGGCAAACCACTGACCACTGATGAGGGGACAGTAGCCCCAAAGCAGCCTAGAAAAATAATCCATACCTTTGATAAATGCCTGTGTCAATACCTGGTTTACCAAAGCTTAAACTGCACAACCAGAGGTGAGAAGATGTTTGCCTTTGCCTTTCACCACTGCCAATGACAAAACATCTGGAGCAGTACCTGAGAAAACTCTAAAATGGAAACTGTTAAATCCAGGAGGCAAACATGCTAAACCTGTTAGTTCACTGTCCTAGTAACTTATTTCTGCTTTCTGTGCTGTTCGGTTTATATATTGTTGAAGAGAGCTCCTCTTTAGACTTTCACTTCGTCATAGAGCTCATTGACGTGTTTCATGTTCTCTCACTTTGAGAGCCACTTTCCTTTCCACTCTGTCAGCTGTACCAAGGTGTTCACGTGAGCTTGCATGAATTTGTCTCCTTTCATTGGTCTTGAGGCCTCAAAGGAGCTCTTCAACCTGACTGAACTTTCCCTGCCACCTCTCATTCATGCTCTTCATCCTGCTGCATGGTCGTCACTCATCAACAGAGGACTTCACCTTCTTTCTTCTCGCTCTCTCTCTCTCTCTCTCTCTCTCTCTCTATATATATATATATCTATGACGTCCACCTTTTTCTTTTCTTTTTCAATATGTCAGTGACAACAAAAGCAAAGCAGTTATTGTCTGTATGTATCCTGTCAGCCACTCACAGATTGATTGATGTCAAATTACAATAACATTTTCTTGTAATAGGAAGGGAATAGGGCTGCCTGGATTTACCGGTACTGACAATAACAAATTGTAATAGTAAATGTAACTGTTCTTTTGTATATTTCTGTGGAGTTACGGTTGCAAATTCTCCCTCTGTGTCACTCATATTTTGAATGTAGTACATTTGCCAATGTTATAGAGAGCATTATTATTATTATTTTAATTTAGATAGTCTATAGATATTGTGATATCATGAATTATATTTGCCATCATAATCGTATAATACAAATCTAATATCTTGGCAGGAAATGTATTCTCATAATTTATTTCATTACATTACGTGTATTTACAGAGGCTTTTGAAAAAATATGACCTCTTTCATTAGAAATCTTGTCAGTATATTCAGTGATGGGTGGAATGTGCAGTTTTAACATATTACCTTTCTGCCTCTGCCTACTCTTCGCACCATGACAGCTTATTACTAAAAATGATCCTATATGTGACACAGATGTAGAATACTGTGTATCTGACAGATACAGTTCACTCTGAAATTGTTTTCACCTGATGAGTCAATGTAAGGTGAGTGTACTGGTTCACAGACTCTTAGGTTTATTTCCATACTGCCTATAAGATGCAAATATACATTTTACTCTAAATTTATTTGTCAACACTCAGATTAAACTTTACATTGAAAAACTCGAAGCTTGAATTTATTATATTGTAAAATGCAACATATTGTTGAAGATCTCCCACCATCACTATATACACTCACTGGTAGAAAATGTAATCAACACAGCAGCTCTGCCATGAATTCTACTTTAACAAGGTTATAATTTCTCAGTTTTTAAGTTCTTTAAGTTTCAAACTGTCAACAGGATATTATTTGACTGCATGTTTATTATTATAGTGGGTGATGGAGTCTCACCGAACTTCATTATATTAAGAGGTGGTTCTACTATTATAGCATCCCTATTTGCAGCAATGATGAGACCAAAACATTAGAGACACCTCTTCATATAAGATATTCCAGTTCAAAAACAATAAAATGCACTTCAGTATGAGTAGACATAAAGTAGAATTATCATCTGTCTGACAGTTTCAAGTTAAAAACGGAGGAATTCTCACCTTGTTACAGTAGAATTTGTGGCAGTTTGGCAGGATTGCATTAGATTGTACAGGTGTACCTAATAATCATATATGTACACTGACATATATGTATACTGACATCCTTGTGTTCAGAGGTCAGAGGTTGCCAACATGTTAGTGCATGTGTGAAATACACTACTGCTCAAAAGTTTGGGATAACTTAGACAGTTTATTGTTTTCTAAGGAAAACACATGAAACATGAAATTAGTCTGAATAGGAAATATAGCAACAGAACAGAACATGCTAACATTGTCAGAGTTAGAAATAATGATTTTGATGGAAATGATGAATGTGACCTTCAAACTTTGCCTTCATAAAAAAAACACCTTTTGCAGCAATTACAACCTGGCAGACCTTAGGCATTCTAGCTGTCAAATTTTCAAAATAATCTGATGAGATTTCACCCCATGATTCCTAGAGCATCTCCCACAAGATGGATTGGCTTGATGGGGTCTTCCTCCTACCATACGGTCAAGCTGCTCCCACAACAGCTTAATTGGGTTCAGATCCGGAGACTGTGCTGGCCACTCCATTACAGTCAGGCTGACTGCTTATTCTTCAAATATTGCTGACACATTCTGGAGGCGTGTTTTGGGTCATTATCCTGTTGTAGGATAAAATTGGCCCCAATCAAGTGCTGTCCACAGGGTATGGCATGGGGTTAAAAATCCTTGTGATGGCTTTCCTTCCACAAAGTCCCTTCCACTCTGTACAAATCTTCTATTTTACCACCTCTAAAGAACCCCCGGGCCATCACACTGCCTTCTCCATGCTTGACTGAAGGTATTATGTCCACGACACCTATTTCCAGTCTTCCAGTGTCCAATGTCTGTGCCTATCTCAGTCTTTTGTTTTTATTGGCCAGCTGTGCAACACAATTAGAAAAGGGTTTTCTGATAATCAATTAGCTTTATAAAATTAATAACTTGAATTAGCAGCCATACCAGGAGGTTGATGCAGAGGATAGACTATTGCTAATAATAGGCCTTCATGCAAAAATCTAGATCATTCTTTAAAAATCATATTGATTAATTTTAATTATTTGTAAAATGGATAAAATTGTTTGTGAATTGCATGAACATGTGTTTTTCTTTGGAAAACAAAGAAATCCCAAAACTCCCAAACCTTTGAGCGGTAGTGTATGTATGTGTACACATGACTGTACCATATCTGTTAGAGAACAAATAGACACGATGAATTAGCCTTTTTAGCCTTACTACATTTAATTATTATACAGACATTGTGTGTGAAGTGACTGTTAGATTTTTCTGTACTAGCCAAGTTCACAATCCTTCCCTGATCTTAACCCAGTGCTGCGAGTGCCTGAACCATAGCAAACGTGTTATGTTCAAATTACAGGAAATGTAATTCTTAGGAGACTGGGTTTGTTCCAAGCTGATACTAATATATGTTTGAATCTAATCATATTCACACCCTACTCAGTATCAGGGTTTTGTGGGTGTGTGCCCTTTCTTGTCAAACAAACTAAAAGCTCTGTAATTCCAGGTGATGAAAGTAAAAGAACTGGGTTGATGTGGGTAGCACTCTAATTACACATTTACACAACCTTAAGGTGTTACTAGAGAACAAATCTATGTTGAATTTATAAAACCCAACGTGTTGCTCCATAAAATGCCCCGTCAGTTCTAGTTAAGCTAACTCAAAGCACTCTCCTAATAAACATAAGGTTGTTCTTTTAAGGCAAGGTGTGTAATCTTTTTTTCTCTGAATCAAGTATATCAGATCTGACTCTGATGGTTTATTACACAATGTCAGATTAATTTAGATCAAAATGAAGCACCTGGGAGTTGTTTCTGACTATTCAACGTGAGTAAAGACCATGGAAAGGCTTCAAAGTTAGCCCCTTTTTTATGAAATCATTAACATAAGTACTGTACTCTCATCTGCTGCCATCGTAAGAATCTGCCAAAGAATGGAGATCCAAAGTACCATCACCACCAGGCCTCTGATAAGTTGTAATTTCTTTTTACAAATGTCTGTTCTGTTATTTATGTGATGCTATACCCCACTGGACAGTGCCTGCTTGCAATACAAAACACCACAGTTGAACATAAAACAGTAAGATGAAGCCAAGTCCTCCCTGTGTGTTTACATCTGGGATCTGCTTTTCTTTTAGCTCCAATGATGAGAAAGAATGGACAAAGAGGTGAAGGTTGGGCCTTCACAGTTTCTACCATAGAGGAGTTTGAACTTCATTGGTGTGCAGGTGAGTTTCAGGTCACCTCAACTGTCAGCATATCCCCTGCTTCCCACCAAATCTAATTGTGGGAGCCCAGGGATGCCTTGAGGATACTTGAAGCAATGTTTTTATCTGTTCACTTCATAAACTACTGGCTTCACAACCTGTCCCAGTATGCAGCTGGACTTTCAACTGTTCCAAATGGGCATAGTTTGGCCAACAGAAAGACTTCCACAAGCTGGCCAGTCAGAACAGAGTGGGATGTCTTTATGACATGTGGCATTAGTGCTACATGTCTGAAGACCACAGCACAGAAATAAGTGTAAATTATTATTTGTCACCTGGGTGTGTGGGTTATAATGGGAACTCAATTTAATTAAAGCAAATGTGACTTTCCACCACTTAAAATGATCAGATGAAAAGTGTCAAAATTTGTGAGGTGCTGATACAAATTTTCTGCGTCACAAGTGTACATACTGTCACTGCCTCAGCATCGTCTCAGCAATATCGACTTGTGCCTAACAGCCAGTGAACGGTAACTATGTTAGCACTTAGGTCTTAGAGCAGCTATTGGCAGAGGGCTTGTAGTTAGTATGGTGGTGGAAGCAGGGAATGTGGCCCGTGAGGGATGACCCAAATTTTGTCACATAACTCTTTAGGACTCCAGGGAGCCACTTTACCTATTGAAAGAGCGCATTTCCTGGAAGCTTTAATTTAACTTTAAACGTGTAATGTAAATCAACCAAAAGCTGTTTAGCATTTCAGTAGGTTGCTGTTTGACAGGCAGTATTCATTTTAACCAAACCTGCTAATAAAAACAAGATGCTCTTCAGTCCTGTCCATTCTGCATTAGCATCTTTCTAATCATTTGCAGAGTTTGTGATTTATAAGGAGCCACATGCTCAGTAATGCCATGTCTAATGGCTACCTTTGGGTCAGGATGCTGGTCTATGTGGATACTGAGCAAGTTAATCCTGTGGTTGACAGACAGGGAAGCTCTGATTAGGAGTGCAGCCTCAGGATCTCAATGTGTTTGTCAGTTATAAGTAAGCATTCAAATCCCAGCAGTCACTCATTAAATCAGATCATAACCAGAGCTTTTAATCTCTTTGGAGACTGATACTCATGCATACTTGCAAGCATACTTGCTTCAGGTTTTTATTGTTCTGTGTTGCACAGGTGGGTAGGTTGTATAAAAATAGTTTCTAGAAGATCTAGATTTCTGAAAGATGGAGCTTTGTTTGAACACTAACACAAATTCTAAATTTGAGAAGTGGATGATGTCATTTGTACTCTGCTACAGCCCTGGCATTGTATGCATCAGCAACCCTTATTTCATTACTAACACAATTAAATGAGATCAGAAAGGACAAGTGTGAATGTTGAGTTCAGCCTTTGCCTTCACATAAAAAATGCTTTACTGGTTACTGTCAGGAGAGTAGGTTCCATGCTACGGAACACAGTGATTTCATGAACATGCAGTTTCATTACATTAAACTATAACTGAAGTGTATCTGAAATATCAGCTTTTAAATCGTTGTCTACACGAATATATGAATCAGGCTTTGAGGTTTGCTCCTCTGGCAGAGAGAACATTAAGTGATTAGGCTCCCTGTTGATGCTGAAGGAAACAACTCAGCAACAACAACCCAAATGTTCCCCAGGGAAAGCTCCACCACACGAGTACTAAAACATTTGCCTGCCGCGCACCACTCTTCCATATCTGGGTACTCATGAAATATTCCCGCTTTTATAGCTGTTGTTCTAAATAGAACAAAGATGTCATGTTAACTAAATGCTTTCCTGGTAACTCATTAAAAAAGGATAATTTCCCAGAAGAACAATGACTTAGGGATTCCTCCCAGGCAATTGCTGAAAATTGATCATATTTAATTGAAATGTCTAATAGCTAATGAAAAACAGTCAGTCAGACTGAGTTAGGATCAAGTGCTGTGATTGGTTTTCATTTGTGAAATTTTTGTGGGAATGGAGAATTGACATAGATATCGTCAGGACTTCTAAGAGGTAGAAACTGGATAAAATGACAACAGACAACAATTATTTCTAAAGACCGACACTAACCTTTAACTGGTTTCACAGGACATTGTCAGGAAAACGTTGTCAAATTCTTGGGGCTTCACACGTGTAGTAAAAATTTGTTCTTCTAATAGGAGTCAAAACTTCAGGCATAGAAGTTCTTGCAATATTGAGTTAACAAAAATAGGACAGACTTAAGGCCATAGTGACCTTGACCTTTGACCAACAATATTTAATCCTTGAGTCCAGTCAGTGACCAGTCTGTTAATCCCTGAGATGGACAAACATAATGCCTCCTGCCACAGTATCACTGGTGCAGAAGCATAAAAATGTTAAGGGTGTGGTGGGATCTGTTTCTCATCGGAATGCTCTGGCAGACGTTATTCAGAAGTACAAACAACTCTAAGGATTAATGACTTCTTTCTGATCTTATTTTCCAGTTGTAGCTGCAGGTTGAGAACATTTATTAAGCTGCCAATGACCCAAAATGCTTTTCCCAACCTACAATACCAATTTTTGAGTTTTATTTACAATTTTAGTAGCTGAACAGTAAACATAAACAATAAACATAAATAATAATCAATGAGACTCCGATTAGTGCCATGAAAAAAGAATAGCAGTGCAAAGCTCTGTCCTCATTTCACTATAACTTCTCCCAGTTACCTTCTTTGTTCTAAGCTGTGTTTTACAGTAATGAGGACCAGTAATTGACACCTCTTTGGACCCTCACTGGTTTGCTCCTCTGAGAAAGACACATACAAGAGTTTGATGCCTTCAAGCTGGTTCAAATCACAGTTGAAATATAAATCTGTTTTACTAGGTCACAATTTTATGGTTTAGTTTAAATTATTGTGTGTGTAGGAGGTTTAGAAAATCAGAGAAAAGGGAGATTTACAGAATCATCATGGCTCAAGTTCAAATAGCTACTTTATTAATTGTTATAGTTACAATAACAAACACATGCTTAAAGTTATGAAGTTTTCAGCCTCAGTAGCATCACCCCTATCTTCCAATCCTCCCTCTCATTTTCATGTTTGCTGTCTCACATAATAGACTTAGGACTCTGTTTTCCTGGAGTTATAATCTAGTTAGCATTCATTCAAATGTAACTCACAAAAACAAATGTTTCTTCAGCCTTAGTTTGTTTTTGTTTTTTGTCTTTCTTTTGCAAAATATCCTCAGATCCCCTCTTCTTGCAGACTTTATTATTTTCTTATCATAGCAATTTTCATACCATCGTGCCTGGCACTGGCACGTACACACAGGAACCACTCCAAAATCAACACATTTTAGTTATAAGTTTGGCCTCCGATTGCTGCACTTTTCCTAATCCTCTGATTAATATGTGTATAACAATACTTTAATTACACTAAAAATTACCAATAATATCAGATCCATATTGCACTTTAATTACACAAATTGTCATTATAACATATGCACAGAAGACAAGTGTAAAGTAATTTTGCTGTAACCTAAACGATCAAAGAGAACATGTCTGTAAATATGCCAGCAGCTGCTGCACCAATAGAGATCAGCTACCTGTTAATTCTATCTTTAACAGAATATTTTCGGTAATGTATAATAATAATTGGAATATTATATATTTTTGTGTGTGTTAATTTTGGAACTTTTCATAGAAATGAACGTTTCTGTCAGTCTCTCTCCCTCACTTAAAGTTACTTACTGACAAAAATACCATGGTACGATCAGTTCCTTACAGTGCAGAGGCTTCCTTTATTACAACACAGAACAAGTGTTATAGCAGGCCCTCTACATGTTTATATTCTAAATGTGTGCAATTGTCATTTTGGAGGTTAGGTCTCAGAAATATGTACCATATTATTTTAAATAGTTATGTGAACCCTTTTAGGTGAAACAGCTGCTAGTTGCTTGACCATTAATGTGTGACTTTAATGACCTACCTTGATTTTTCCTCAGCCACTTAATGTCCATTTAATGTTACATTAAAGACCTTTGTGATTCACTTTGTACATAACACAGTAATAGTTGCACTTCATCTACATTATGTTGCCCCAAGTGAGACTGCGTGTCTTCTATGTACTGACCTCTTGTTAACAAATGTCATATACTTGTTATGGTGTATACAAGAACACATGCCTTAGGCTGAACTCAACAATACTGCAATGTACTGTAAGAATTTAATGCAAAACATATGTTAATATTACAAAAGTAGTTTACAGTAGTTTGAAAATGGTCCTGCCCAGTCTACTGATGTTGCTGCATTGTGTGTGTAGTAAATGAAGGTGTTGGAGTAACATCAGTGTGTGTGTAACTCACCAGACTACAGCGAAATAATCACACAACTATTGTATCTATTCTCTCCTCTACAAAACCTCAACAATGTTTATGAATCAGACAGATACAAAACTGAGCCTGAAAACACAGACTGAGCAGAAACGTCATGTCACTTCTGCGGCTGCACAGAAGGCATAAAATAAACGGCAATGACTATAGTATGCTATTGTTATACAAGACAAGATCCCGCTTACAGTTTCTATGACTACCCTTTCCATATCTGTAGAAGATCCACCTCTGTCTATCTGTGGCAATCGCCCATTCACATTTTCACAGTTGATTCATTCTGGCCTAAAACCTCTGATCTCAGTTATTCTTTATATTTTAGAATCTCTCCAACCTCCCCCGTAAAAGATAAACCACTGTCTTGTACAGTAAACAAATGTCAGAATATTACAACTACTTGTCTGAGCTGTGTTTTGTCAGTCAGATATACAAACTTGACAAATGCACAAAAAGGAAAAAAGCAGCTATTTCAAATGATTTCACCTCATTACATGGCTGTAATCAGTTGCTTTAATGCAGACACACTGTATCTTTTAAAGGCACTGACTTCATTTAGCTTAGTGGGACTGTAGACGTTTTGTATGAGTCTCAGCTGCATTTTACAGAGAATCATGGCTGTGTGCGATGACCCAGATTTCTTAGTATACTGTAGTCACGGTCTGACTGATTCTGTGCATGCATTGTCACTGTTATAGGCACCTCAGCACTGTATTAAGACCAGCTTCAAATATTCAAACTATTTATTTTAAAGGTAGGTTTAAGTTTTCACTTCAATCAAAAACAATACTGACATATCCATATGTACAATGAAAGATTCAATATTCACATATCTCATTCTCAAATACATCTTTAAATTAAGGTTTAGATTAAGCGTATATGTTGCTTAAGCAGTTGAAGCTGCATGTATCAAGTAGGGATCTTCTAAAGCTAAAGCCTTTTTGGTACAAACATTCTACTTCTCCTTTGCTGGACAGTGCTGAGTTGTAGGA
This sequence comes from Helostoma temminkii, assembly GCA_900302695.1. NCBI lineage: Eukaryota > Metazoa > Chordata > Actinopteri > Anabantiformes > Helostomatidae > Helostoma > Helostoma temminkii. Next base: position 42,049 of record OMLM01014021.1, on the reverse strand, counting down.
ATGGGTTACACAACTAATATTTGCTAACGAGACTGTAACTTTGGGGGATTAATCTCACACTGCTGGAGCTGCATATTTGTTTAAGAACTGTATGTGTATTTTTAAACAGAATGAGGAATGTGGCTTTTTGCCCAGCACTTCCTTTACACAAGGAAAGTGATCTTGTTAGAGCCACTTTGGATAAAATGAATGATTACAGTGATCAATAACTCGGGCCGTATTGAAAATGCAAAAATAAAATCTACACCTATCCTTTAATGTTTCAGAAATGGAGATAGAATGGAGCCAGTTATAAAATTACATTACATTTACATCTGGATTTGTCATTGCATTATAAATAAACATTTTAGTACCTGTAATAAATCTTTAGCCTTATGGTTTGTTTTTGCACAAGATGCTCGTTATGTGATATATATATCATATCTGATGTAACACTGCCGGCAGCTCTGCCAATATGGAGAAGAAACAGCTTATTGCTGAATATAACTATATTTCTAGTCTCTTAGAAATATCTTAAAATATTCTTTAATGTGGCACCTCATTTTTTCATTTGAATGCTCTATCAAATCACAACTGGTCTTTTTGCAAAAAAAAAAAAGCTACACAAAAAATTGTACTGTGTAATAGTACCTTAATGTCTATATGCATCAATCAAACTTCCTGATTTTTTTGTTTTGCATACTTGTCACACCTAAATGATTCAGGTCTTCAAACTAATTTTAGTGTTACTTAAAGATAATCAGAGTAAATACAGAATGATGATTTCATTTCATTTATTACAGGAAACAAACCTGTCCAAACCTGCCTGGCCCTATGTAAAAAGGAAACGCTGAGTTAAATTTCAGTTGCCACACCTAGGCCTGATTACTGGGAGATCTGTTAAATTAAGAAATCACTTAAATAGTTGTCTGACAAAGTGAAGAACCCAGAACAACATCTAAAGAACTGCAGGTCTCATTTGCCTCAGTTAAGGTAACATTAAAAAAGAGACTGGGCAAAAATGGCATCCATGGGAGAGTTCCAAGGCAGAAGTCATTGCTGACCAAAAAAAACAGAAAAGGCTCATTTCACATTTGCCAAGACTTTTGGGCAAAAGTTGAACTTTTTGGAAGTTGTGTGTCTCTTTACATCTGGTGTAAAACTAGCATTTCAAACATTTCATTAACATCATGTCTACAGTCAGACCTGGTGATGGTAGTGTGATGGTCTGGGGCTGCTTTGCAGCTTAAGGACCTGGATAATTTCACCATAATTGATGGAACCATAAATTCTAAGCTCTACCAGAAAGTCCTGTCTGAGAAGACCATGTCTGGTCATCAGTTTTTGACGTTAAGCTCAAGCACACTTGGGTTATGCAGCAGGACAGTGATCTGAAATGCACCAGCAAGTCCACCTCTGAGTGGTTCGAAAAATAAATATATATATATATAAAATATATATATCTTAAGGTTTTGGA
>OMLM01014021.1:22590-40550 GCA_900302695.1 Helostoma temminkii | reverse complement strand
CACAACGATGTGAAAGACTCACTGCCAGTCACAAACGCTTGGTTGCTGTTAATGCCACTTTTTCGAGCATGTTTGAACAGCGTTTTCCCCTTATTAAATTAAATCAGCATTTAAAGGTGCATTCTGTATTTACTTGTTATTTATTGTTATCTTAGTGTAGTATATAAAATTGATTTGAATCTGTTATGCAATAAAAAGAATCAGGAAGGAGGCAAATACAATAATTTTTCACAGCACTGCATGAATGTAAGCCTGTCTAATCTAAGTAAATCGTTACTGTCAGAAAGGTTGTTATAGTTCTCATTACCATGATTTCAGGTGTTTTGAACCTCAGCTCCTTTCCACTGCAAATCACTTTAGTCCAGGTGAGTGCACCTGTATCTTATAGATAAATATAGACAAATGTGTGTTCTTGCACCTGAGTGGGAGTCACTCTTTTTTGGATCTTATGGATTTTGATTTTAATACATTTTCAATCACAGGGTAATGATGGAGACTCCACCACTTCATATCATCAGTCTGTGTTTGTTACCCATTCAACTATATTTGAGCCAACAGGAATAACTTCTCTCATAAACTCAGACAGAATGTCTTAATGCTGCTCAGTCACTGCCAAAGGTTCTTCAGAATTTTATTTTCAATCTTTATTGAACCACGGCAGTCAACTGATGATTTGCAGTGTTAATGTTTTATTTCCCCTTAACATCAGATACATTTAGAGCTTTCAAATCACATTTATCTGTATGTTTTTGGTTTAGTTTCATACGTCCAACCACCAATCCCATCATCAGCCCAGATCTGAAATCTTTTTACATCTTTTCTATATGCAGCATCTGGTGGTGACTTTTCATATGAAAATGCATATGAAGATTGCAAGACACTGGGCTATCAGGATCCCTTATTAAAGAGATGCTAATGTGTGATTCTTTACTGGGACTAGACAGCACTAGAGATCCTTCAATCTTGAACACAAGCAGGTCTACATGTGGAGATAGACAAGACTAATACTGTCTTCCAGTAATATTTCACAAGCCTTTGGTGATTTCCATTCCTACTTTGCCGCCATAGATTTTTCCCTCCATCTTAAAAAGTGACACAGGCCATGAACTGCTGACCCCAAAGTCATTGGGCAAATACTATACCAACTGATCTCTACTGTCCCTTTGCTATCAGCACCTAATTTATGATATTCCTTTTGGAAAATGAATGTAAACAAGTGTGGCTAAACAACAGTTTATCCACATTATCTGAACCCTTAAACCATTTTAGTTGGCAAGAAATGCATCTCAGCTGAAAGATCCAAGTTACTATATATTACACTCAACACTTTCACTGCCATATTTTTGGTTTCTAGCAAGTCCAGTCAAATGATTCTTGACCAAGGGTGTCTAGACAATGTCTACAAAAGGTTTTTATCACTTTGCCCACCCACATTTATATTTGAGCATTAGAGCCTAAGGCCATGTTGTGCTTGCTCGTGCACTGTAGGAATGTGTAATAAAGTAACACATGACAGAACTTATTATTGGCATGCGCCTGCAGGCAAAGTGGAGAAGTGTCAATGAGTTAAATCTGCTCATTAGGGCTGCAGTTAGATATTTTCTCATCTCCACTGGGGATCAATGGTCAGTATCAATTACTGAAGTATAATATTGACCTATGCTTGAGTTTTGTATTTCTTTCAGTGAAATCAAAAAGCTCAGACAGTACAGAGGTGTTTAAACCAGGCAAAACTTTTATCCAATGAATCAAAATTGCATACATCAGGCATATTCTATTTTGTGCTATCTTCCGCTTCAGGCCTGTAAAGTGGCCTGGAGAGCGTGGATGGTCCTGAAATGCTGATCAGCAGCAGGCCCCTTGGGAGGCCAGTTAAGAGACTGCACTCAGCAATGAGAGAGAGCACTCAGCACTTTGTGCTACAAAGTTGAGTGCACTTGCAAGATGTAAATTTAGCTGTTCAGTTTAGTTTTGCTACTGTTGAAACTGTGCATGCTTATAATGGTCTCTACATTAATTAATTCCTTGTTATTTGTTTTTTTTACATAAACTATAATATACACCCTGAAATGTACACATTGATGCTATTAAATGAATATCAAGAGATAATACAATCTTATCAGGTGAGGTCAATCAAATCATCCCAGAGAGTATAGGATAAAAGTACAGTTAATCTTTTAAGTTCTTGCAGTTGGTATTTCAAGTCAATAAAAGTATTGGGTGGCTTGACTCTGTGCTTTTACATAGCTGCGCCTATGTAGAAGGTGTGAGCAGCATGTTAGCAGAGCAGCAGTAGCACCAGCTTGAGTACTCTTGAATGTAAACACAGGATGCTCTGACAAACAGTACAGATTGTAGGTCACCAGTGCTTCAGAAGTGCTACAAGCGCAATGCATACTCACGCTTGTACACACAGGAAACTTGGAGCATAAAAAATGTTTTGGACTGCATCCATGTGTATAATGCATGAGCGACACATGAGCAGATGTTTTCCTTGAGACAAGTGTGAAATTGACACAGCTGAAACACCTTCTGTGTAGTTATGGCATCAATAAAGCCATCAATAAAGGATGAAAAAATAGAGCATTTCCATATATTTAGTAAGTTAGGTTTACCACCAACAGCATACCCAAAATATATAATCAACAAATGGGTCATGTATAGAAAGTGACTCCTAATTAACAGCCAGTAATGCTACTACCAGGATTATGTTGAGGGTTCATTAGTGTAATATGCTACGTTATTTGAGAGCAGACACCAACGTACAGGGTGTTATGAATCCTAGATTGATCTCTGTGTATTTTTCCTCATTAGCTCTTAACGAGGGCTGTAAATGGTCAAGTGTTTCCTCTCATTGTTAGCACTTATACTAATTCCAGCTTTAGCATCTGAATGATAACAACATATGAATAATTACATAATAATTGTCATATGTGAATACAGGCACAGTACATGCTAGCTGTGGTAGCTAGGTGGTAAACACTCCAGTGTTCATTCCATGTTTCTTGCTTTACGCAACAAAGTCTAAGTGAAAAGAAATGTTCACTTCAAAGTGAAATAGTTTTAAATGTGATATTGAACATTAGCTTTCGATTTGGTATTATTTTTAAACAGTTTCTTTGGGTGACCAGTAAGTAACAGGATAAATTAAAGCAACAATAAGAATGTACTTGAACTTTTTCAAGGGACAACGAAACCAATGTCACTGCGAAAACAAAAACAGCTCCATTGTTATGTGCTAATTATTTTGTAAGATAAATGAGAATCGGTGCTTTGTCATTTGTTGCTGTCCCCCACCTTCACTTTTCATCACCTCAGGACTGCAGGACATGCAAATGTGTTTTCTCTGCTAAGCTGTCATTTTTGTTTTTTACCCTTCAATCAGAGCTCAGGATATGTGATAAGCTTCATAGAGGTTTTCTGTGGCATCGGAAAGGATGTTGTGTGGGTTTCTCGAGATAACCCTTCAGAGCTACAATGGAAAATGAGAATTATGATTAACCCAATTAATTACAGAGATTAAAATCTATTCTACCAAGGACACAGACACTCAGAGAGTCAAAGAAGTCAGTGTTATTTTGTGCATAATTTACATTGTCTTCAGCTAAGAATAAAAGGATATCAGCATCTGTTTTGTACTTTAAAATAGTTCTGGGTATTATGTAATCCACATGGAGCATGCAATTAAAGATAAATACAACATCAGCCAAGGACAGACAAGCCCTTCATGAATGGACTGTGTGTGTGTGTGTGTGTGTGTGTGTGTGTGTGTGTGTGTGATCCCTTGATTTATTGTAACACAAGCCTAATTAAGTGAGTTAAAGTATGACTAGCTACAAATATATAAGATGAACATCCCAAATGGCTATATTAATATTCATAAAGAAGCCTGTACTTAAACCAACTTTGATTGGATAGATATATCTAAACTTCAATGGCATTTTAAAAAGAGCCTGTACCTTTTGGTTTTAATGCAGATTTTACTGGAGCATCCCGACTGTTTTATATTTGGCAAAACTCACTGTGAAACAGCTTTGCAGGTTAATGCAATTATTACCTATTGTTTTTATCATCATCGTTTTTTTGACTTACACCCAGAAGGCTCCATCAGTTCTGACTAGCTGGAGTTGCAGGCTTATAACCACTGTGGAGTCAGGAAGTCATTAGCATTTGATGATTACCTGTGTGTTGTGGATCTTCCTGGCTTTCATGTGGGTCACTGTGACCACCTGAGACCAGGTGTGAACGATTATGGAACCTCTGGGTAGAAATGACAGAACTGTAAATGGGTGATAGATTGTGCTGTAAACCACCTCTTCTGTTTAACGATGGTCGTTCAATCCAGCGAACAGCTTCTTTGACACCTACTTTGAACCAATTGTCCTCCCTTTGCATAATATGAACATTGCTGTCTTCAAAGGAGTGGCCCTTGTCTTTGAGGTGCAGATGGACTGTGTGCCTTGTCCTGAGGGGTTGGCTCTCCTGTGTTGTGCCATGCGTTTGTGGAGCTGTTGTTTGGTCTATTCTATATACAGATCTGTACGCTCTTCACTACACTGGACTGCATATACTACATTGCTTTGTTTGTGTCTGGGAGTTTTATCCTTGGGGTGGACCAGTTTCTGTCTCAGTGTGTTGATGGGTTTGAAATGCTTTAAAATGTATTTATTGAAAATCCTACTGAGCTTCTCAGATACACGTCAACATACGTAGTGACAACGTTATTCCATCTGTTCTTTTCTTTTTTGTCCGTTGTGTCAGTTTTTCTGGATCTTTTGCTAGATTTGACAAAAGCCCAGTTTGGATAGCCACATGTTTTGAATGACTTGATATGTTTATGTTCCTTCTCTTTCCCAGCTGTCCTGGAAGGCACGCTCTCTCTTTCTACCTTCTGTGTTTTAATTTTGAGGTCTAGTTTAAGTCTTTGAACCTTGCTGACAAAGTCCTCTGAGTTTTTGATGTGGTGGATAGTGATGCCAACCAAAGGAGCTAATATGGTGGCTAGATGTCTAGATGTTTGTTTATATGTCAAAAACAGTAACTGTACTGAGTGTATATTTGTTAACTATAGTCTCTCTCCTATCTTTTTCCTTTACTGTCTACATTCCTGATGTCCTGGGTTTTGCATGAATATTTGGCTGTATTGAAACATGCTGCAACTCTTAGGCAGCAATGGCCAGCAATTCACGCTGCCCTGGGCAAATTCACACCTAATTCAATCTTTTCTTTGTATGCAACCACAGTCTTAAAATTCACTATGTTTCTGTACGAAGACACAGTTAAAATGCAGCTATAGTCTACTATTTATAATTCATAGAGAACCTTTTAAGTGACAAGACATTCAAAACAAATTAGCTTCTGGAACTACAGACCTAATATGTGTTAGGTGAAAATCTTTAAGAATTTTGAATATTGTAGTCTGACAGCTTTCCAGTACAATCTTGCATACTTGGTTGTATCTTATTCTGTTTTAAAGAATGACGCATTTGACCATGAATTGAGAAAACACCTGAGATATCTGGCTAAAATATATGTGTAAGAAATTAATATACATTTATATAACTTTTGCGCTACATTGATATATGTCTTCGACAGTTTAATATAGTTCAATTAAATTTATTTATATGGCGCCAAATCACAACAAAAGTCATCTAAAGGCACTTTACAATGTAAGGTTTAAGACCTTACAATACCACAAAATAATAAGGATAACCCAACAAATCCCTTGAATAGTTCTTCCATACTATGGGGTACTTGTATAAGAGAAATGCTTAGGTACCTTTGGCGCCTTTATGGGTCAAAAATGCTGGACCCTGCAACTGCCATTTATCAGACACGCCCTCATATAAGTATCTGAGACTCTTTGCTCCGTGTTCATAATCTAGGGAGAATTCATCAGATAACCCTGATCTACAGCTGCTTCATAGGTTGTGCAGTTGTCATTAATAACTAAACTGTTTAGGTTTAGGCTGCGTAAGAGTGATATAGCGTCACTTAAATTATGTATGACATTGACTTACTTATCCTTGGTGACAGCACAGGTAAAATATTGTATGAAATTTCATATAGCTTACAATCATTAAAACTGACATTTACTCAAAAGCAAGGAAGAGGCCCAGAGCTGTTACACACAGGATTTATTGCTCAGTCAAAGAGGATAGAAAGCACATAAAACATTGTCATGCTGTTTGGCTTAAAGCGGTTCTATCTGTGGCTAGTAAATTGGTTTATTTATGACAAGGGAGGTTCATTGGATATGAAATTTGGGTTTACTTTACTGCATGTTAGTATAGCCAATACTGATGTCTTATGAGTCAATATACAGTGTACGTGTATACAGAGCCATCAGGTTAGATCTAAAATAGGTTATCGAACATCTTCAGATCCCATGGTAATCTGCGTACTTTTTTCCTATTTCAAGCTTTTGCACACAAAGCCTCCTAAATCCAAGAAGAAGATTTCTTCAGAGGATAGACTGGTTAAATACGCATCAGCCAGACCATGTTTGCAGCTTTCCTCCTGTTGCTCGGGGAGTTAAATCAATGGAGATGTAACAGATTGGTCCCTATCTTCTCACACACTCTGTCTTGTATAAGAATTAACACTGTAGCATGATCACGCTGATGTGGAATGGCTATGTGAGCTCAGGGGAGCCTCACAGAGATGAGAAAACACGCATCACACATGAAAACACATGAAGAGCTTTTCACTGTTTAGTTTTGCACAGTAACATTAAATAGCAGTTTTGACATGCAAAAGAATTTAAATATCTGGAAACAAATCAGATACATCAGATAAAATACATCAACCATAATACAGGGAAACAGATTTCTTTACCCACCGAACATATTAAACGTTGATTTGTCTTTTTTACATTTTATTCAGAAACAAGCAAAGGTTTTCATGAATTAAAGGGATACCTTGTCTTAAAATAAGGCTTCTGTTCCTCTGTATTTTCCTTGATCAAGTGAAAAGAATCCCCTGAAATCGCCTTTCCTGTTCCTATTCATCTCGCAGTGCTTTGTGACTCTGAAGCTAAGTATGAACCACTTAGTAATTATAGTATGTCCAGTTTCAGGGGCATAATAATGTAATTATTTCTGGTGTCTGCAAAATCAGCACACCACGAGGTGAACTCATTTAATTTATTTCGGTTAGTTTTTCAATTTGTTTTGTGTTAACAGTAGTGTGAAAATTTGATTGTCTTTTTAAAATGTTGTTTATTTTTATTTATTCGTTACTTTTAATGTGAATGCGAATTTATATATCCATCCATCCACCTATATAACCATTATCTATACAACTTATTTTGTAAAGGGTTGTAAGGTTTGCTTAAAAAAATATATTTATATGGTTATAAAGGTTTTTTTTTTTTATCTATGTTGTCCCAGCAGTTCTGAAACAGACTGCAGTGCCCAGTAGTATTAGCTCCGTGGCTCACAGGAATACTATGTGTTGGCTGTTGCTACAGATGGTGATACAGCATTCGGAATAAATATATTGTTATTTTTTATTAGGATTTTGTTAAAATCAATAAGAGGGCCCACAATGGCAAACTCCACCCACCAGCAGCCACATTTATCATTTTCAGGTAAAACAAAGGAGATACAGGCTCAATCCCATTCTCCCCCTTAGCCCTACCCCTCAGTTTGCATGTTAGGGTCAGATTCTTCATTGGAAACTTTGTTAAGTTTGCCAGCGTTAACTTTCTATCATTAGCTATTTGGCAGATGCTTTTATCCACAGGCTTACAAGTGAGGGACAGCAACAGGGTTTCGGTGTCTTGTCCACGGACACCTCAGCATGTAGGGTTGGCAGACAACTGCTTTACAATACATATCATTGCTGCTGCTTTGCACAACAGTCTGACATATTTTCATGTCTGATTTGACAACATGTAATGCTGCAAATGAACTAATGACCAGACTCGTGAATTTGCTAACTTTTTTGCCGCTCGTAAACGAAAATTGTTTTTTTGCTTCTGCAATTTGCTGTTCAGCAGCAGACAAACGCAAATAAATGCGTTTCTCCAACAGATGATTGGCAAACTTAAGTTGTCTAACCGAGGCAGCGGGGTTAGAAAGAAAGGAGGATGGATTTTGTCTCTAAATATTTAGCATCTCTGGTGAGTATGATGTACTTTATTTATTTTTTTATGTTTTTTTCATGTTATTGGATAAATATTGATTCTGAACTGTTCCAGATGATGTCTGTGGCACAGTTGCAGTTGCAGTGTAGGGGTTATGTTGCGTTTCTGTATAGTATTTATGGTTATTATTAATGTAACATGATAATGGTGGTATTAAGAGGTGGATTAAGTTGGGTAAGTCCCCACTGAAGGCCCAGGTACCAAATGCATGGCCCGCCACTGCCTATAGCCTATACAAGAGATTACCACAGATGAAAACAGCATCTTGGAAGCTGTAAACAATTTTATGTTTTACGTAGCAGCTGACGTAAGATGACGTATAACGGTATAGTAGGGGAGTCTCACTTCCTAGGGGAATATTTTCAGCCCTACTGCTTACCACTCCGTTTCAAGGGGCAAGGTGTAGGGTTAGGGGATTGAGGTAGGATTAAGCAGTGGGATTGGGCCATAGTGTGTTATAGTGTGTTAGTGAGTTTTGGAGCTGCTGCTTGACCTATTACATCTAGTCTTAGGGCAAAGCTGAGCTAATCCGCTGGTGACTATAGCTTTACACCTACAGCATTTAGTGGTACTGAGCTCCTCATCTGCTGTAACTCTCAATAAGAAAATAAAAATATGTTTCCAACAGTGTGAATTTTTAAAATACAAAAACGAAATTCAAGATATCCATTAAGAAACGCTCATTTGCTTTGGCTGTGGCCTCTATTTTCTTCTGGTTTTAATTTTCATTTCACTTCAGTTTCACTGACATTACTTTATGATTTGCTTTTCATTTTATTTTGATAACCACCAACAAATAACATTTACACATGCAGGGCGACACATTGTAATGTGAGAAGGACAGGCAATAAGCATATATGAAAGCATAACATTAGAAAAGTCTCTGTTTTATCTTCCTCCTTCTGCCGTAGAAAGTTCAAGGAGTGACTAATAAATACAGACATGACCGCGTGTATTTTATACATAATTGCAAACAGCAGCGACTGTTGGTGCTCGTACAGTGCTTATGTATGTATTCACATTGATCTGCAAATACAAAAGAAACTGTCTTCTATGTCCTTATGTGGTGATGATGCATTCAGGGTCTGCTGATGATTGTGTCATCTCCAACTCCTCTTCCGCACATTCCAGCACATTCAGGAATATCTGTTAGGAAGACACAGGACATAATGTGGTTATTAATACTACAGTTGTAAATCCTCTAAACACACATCAGCACTTCCTACTATTCTGTGTTGTCTTGGGAAACGATGTAATGGTAAAAATGACATGTACAGTTAGGTCCACGTATTTGGGCAATAGCAGAGTTGTTATGATTTCGCCTTTATACACCACCACAATGGAGCTGAAATTAAAAAATAGCTTTGCTGTGAATTTTACATTTACAGAATTATAATTTTTCAGTTTTCACGTTGAAACGATCAGAAATGTGATAATTGTATCTTTTAAAATATACTACAGTACGACTCCACTGACGAAAGTGACCTTAATAATGCACATGTAGTAAAATGATCACATTTCTGACAGTTTCAACTTAAACACTGAAACATTATAACTTGGTCTTTAATGCACTTTGCTTGTCTATATGTTTATTTCAAACTCATCTTTAGTTTAAATGTATATCCTGACTTTCTCACAGCTCACTTTTATACCAATATACACTTGATATACACTGTATATTACACCTGTCCTTGTGCTTGTTCAAATTAAATGATAGGGGGTCACATGCAAATTTTAAAGAACTAACTTTATTAGAGACAGCTGTCCATACTGCATGGTGTCAGTCACATCATCTTTAATAAATCACTCACAGTACCTTCTGTATAATAAATGCTAAGAAAATGGCAAAAGGACTATGAGATATTATGATAGTGATATTGTAGGGTCACAGACTCAATACTCAAAGGTACTGGCTTGAAATACTAAAAGTAGTACCAAAAGTACAAAAGTACAAAAATAAATGTACGCCACAAATAAATACATGGGCATCAGTAAGGCCGAGGTACTGTTAATAAAACAAACAACCAAAAAAAACCTTTTAAACATTTTGAACATGATGCTGTTTAGCCCATATCATTTCCACATGTGCCTCATAAATAAGGTTTCTGCAGAAATCTAAAATGTTCAGGCCTTGATAATTTTACTCATGTATAGATTTGAGAGGGGAAGAACTTCAAAAACCTTATTTCTCAGAATTTTAATGGAAAAATCATCAATTCAAAAACTGATCCTTAAGCAATAAAAAAAGAAAATGTTGGCCGCTAGACACCAGTGAAATATTTTTAAAAGGAAAAAATATTTCACATTTCATTTCATTTTTTTGGTCTGTTTCCAGCCCACACCTGATACATGAGACATTCATCCATAAAATATAACTATCAAAGAGATCATAATTCATACCCTTTTTCCTTCAGTTCAGATACTTGTGTTATTCCGTTTCTATTGTGCCAGAAATGTGCTGGCACACATGCGGTGGCACATGAAGCTGAGTGACCATGATTATAAATGCTGCTGAAACAAAACAGCGAAGAAAAAAAAAAAGGTTTTAATAGGTAAGGAAAAGGAGACTGAATATGGCATCTTTGGCTTTTGATACATACCTAACAATGGTGCTTGGGTGGTCCTCTACTGTTTGCCACAACTGGGCCACATGTCAGCCAAGAACTAACCAAATAAACTGACTTACCACACTCTCTTTGATTTTGTGATCTTTGGGCCATACCGGCTATTTTACATTTGTGCCATCTACGTTAACCAGCCGTTACCCAGATGCTTTAACAAAATGTCAAATAGATATAGTTGAGTACAACATTTCCATCTGAGTTGCACAGTAATGGAGCAAACATAAAATGTTCATCAGAAATGTACAAGGCAAGCAAAAATTTAAGTCGAGGAGGAAAACTTAGCAAAGCGCTATCAGAAGAAGTGTGTCTGCTTCACGAGATGAAGGTGCAAAAAAATTTACTTTTCCAATAAAGAACCAAGAACTGCTCAATCTTTCGATCATTTGGACTCAGAGGAAAATAAAATCTGAATGTAGTGAAGAAAACAGTACTGATTGTTGCATAATGAAGTAATGAAATGATTCATTAACCATAGGAGGTTTTGTTCAATAGCTACATGAGAATATTATCAGTACAGGCCAGAAAACAGGACTGAGGAATCAAAGTAATACGCTGATTACCATCATAAAACCCATGCCAATAAATTAAATAATAATATTTAAATCCTTCATATTAAAGGATTCATTACTCCATTCAGACGAAACCCACTGTTATATAAATATCTCATCTGTTTACCTTAGCACAAAAAATGAAAATGGGAAAACAGCTAGCTTCTGTCCAAAGACAACAACAGCGAAACGATGCTACACAAGCATCATGTTCCTTACTGGACAACATGGGAAATCTTCAAAATAAGTGATTGAAAATCAAAACAATCTGCACATTTTTGGACTCTGAGTCATGTTTCTCTCTCTCGTTCTCACTTTTCCCACCACACTCACACTGTTGTCTGCTTCTCTCACCTCCCACTCAAACACATTGTTCCCAAAACACATCCAATCACACTAACATTGACTACAGCTATAGAGTTGGAAAGGACTGGACAAATAAAAAATGGCTCAATCAATAGTGTCGGTACAGTAGAATTTACCCTCAAGGGACAATCTGTCACAAATTTCACGGCAGTCAAATATGACAATCCCATTTAGACGATCACTGATCAATAAAATAAATACACAACACTATATACTGTAAATTACCATAAATATGCTGCCAAAGGTAGAATTAACATCTAGTTGATGTAGGCTATATATGTGCAGTAGCTGCTGGAACATCTATGGTCTAACATAATGTACTGTACACAGTGAAATCAGGTCAGTTACAGGTTAATTCACACTTTCTCTCTGGATGTTTTAAAATCTTTAAAGACTTACAAACAAGTGTAACTGCAGAATATTAGTCTTTACTTACAGATTGAATATAGAACAAATATTGTATGTTGTCCTGATGAATAACTGTAAGAAATGTGCTGTGCCAGCAGTGTGTAAAGTCATCAGGACTTCGGAGCAGTACTATGGAGTGTATGTACCTGTATATCTGTACTTTTTCATCACTCCTTACCTCTTGCAATTGCATATCCTACCAGTTTCCTGCAATCTGAGTTTCCCAGCAGAGTGAAGGATAATTTAATTATGGGTCAGGTATTCTGTTAATATATCGAGTCTGGACCAAGATTGATTCAGAAAAACAACAATCGTAGGTACATGTGTAGCTTTGTAATTGTGATTGCAGTTTGGTTGCATAGGAATGTAATTTTCAGGAGACAGGGTTGTTTTGTTTGTGCCATGAAGATATTTTTGTATCACAGCAGTACATTATTTACTGTTACATGCAAACCAAGGAAATCAATCAACCAATCAGACAATCAAAGTGCTGTGCCAAAATTACACACAGCCTGTTTATCAAATCTGTACATGAAACACACATATTATCATTATTACTGCTGTGTGATGAAGTGTTAAGTCAACTATACAAAAGAGATCAAAGTTGTTGTGAGTAGCTCAGAACTCAGCCAGAATAAAGTCTGGCTGAACTATTGCATTTCTCCAACACGTCCAAATCCCTGCCCCATTATTCCACATTAGCTCAAATCAGTGGTTCCCAAGCTTAGTCCTAAAGGCCTTACTTGTTTTCCAACTACCCACTGCTGACATGGATCAGGTGTGTTCTATAGGAGGCTGGAAGATAGCAATTCACTTCCCCCACCGCACCCCCATCTGACGTGGTATCTTCCAGCTTCTGATAGACCCCACAGACATGATCCATTTAATCCCCATACCAGCACTTTGACCATATCAGTATATTCAATGGTACATGTGTAAGTGAGTGTGTGTTAGCATGAGCAGCAGCTTCAGGTGATGTCTTCATCACTCTTTCCACATCCAGTGTATGCAACTCTTAAACTGGAACATCCAACATCTCCCGGCCCTGTTAAATAGAAGACCTTATCATTAAAAGGTACGGAATACAAACACTCTGAAAGTTTGGCACACAGTGACGATGCTTTTTTCCCCAGTGCCTCACTGTTGGCATGGAACAAGTCTTTCTTTTAACATATTTCTCCTGTTGTCTTTGACTTTCCTCCCTCTTCACTTATCTAGTTTCTCTCATTGTGTTTATCTAACACACACACACATGTGTCCATTATTTGTTTGTAGCAGCAACAGATATCCATGCTGTGTATCTGCACTTTATCCACTGCAACAGATAAAGTTACAATAATTCAATTTACTAAAAATATAATGTTATTTAACAGCTGCAGTGCTTCCACCTTCATTTAGAAACTATATAAAGCCCAAACTGACATCCTACTGCAGGAGATCAGAATTGTGTTGAGAATGTTTCATCGCTACAGGCACCAGTTATCTTAAAACATGATTATACTGCCGTAAGTTAAATTGGAGGAGACTCTCTTCCAGCTTAATGTCAGTATTAGCTTTGTAACTTTCTTCATAGATAAATATTAGAGTTTTGTGATGTAATTA
The DNA here is from genome assembly GCA_900302695.1 of Helostoma temminkii. Taxonomy (NCBI): domain Eukaryota; kingdom Metazoa; phylum Chordata; class Actinopteri; order Anabantiformes; family Helostomatidae; genus Helostoma; species Helostoma temminkii. The sequence continues at coordinate 26,853 of OMLM01014021.1, read as the reverse complement.
TTTGAGTTATTTGTGCTTGTTTTAGTTGTAATTATTGCAAAATTCTGAATTACATTCTGGGTTATTAATTTTATGTTCTGTGCCAGTGTTCAATCTTGTGAACAATCTTGTGTCTTGTGTGTTTCTGCATGTAGCACTAATTTTGCAACTACAAACAACAACAAAACTGAGACCAAAAATAGCATCCGCTAAATTCAATAAAGATTTTAGATCAGCTTCCACACAGTGGAAAAATAGGGTGGATGTGGTAGTGGTGTTGTTTAAACTGTAATGTAGTGGAGTGACACTGACGTGCAACACTTATTGGTGATTTGTGGGCAGCTTATGTGGGTTTTAGTGTTGTCTGATGCTTTAAGTGCTGTACTACCATCCCCCACCTCCCCACCATTTACAATATCTCACCTCAGTTATATTCTACTGGGTAAAAAAGCAGAATCCTCACTGCCTTCTGCAAAAATGTTGAGGAAATTTGATGGCAATGCGCCTACACAGGCGTTTAAGAGTGTATTTGTGTGGTTATCCTCCTCCAGAGGCTGCATCATTAATGAGTATTATCAAGCTTTGAGGGGCTTACGTTCCAGACTCCTAATGCTTGCAGCAGTAGAGTCATGTTTCTTTGCTGTTTAAATTGCAGTGGGCAGAAAATAGAAGCGCAAATGACTCTACTGCCTCAGACACCTGTTGACACTGCTGTGCTGTTGGTTGGGCACCCTACCATTGATGTCTCTCCCACATTACTCCCTCCCTCTCATTTCTGTCATCACACTGCCAATACATCATCAGCAGAAGCACATCACCGACCAGCTCAGTATGCTGAGGAAGTAAAGGTTGATTGACTTTGAACGGCTTCCTCTGCAATTTCCTGTAACTCTACAGATGTAAATTATTCAGTTGGGTCAACAAAAAGCAAACAGAAATGTTTGCTAGCTACATGCTGCGTCATTAAAGAATATTATACTGGAAGTGTTGGAAGAAGTGTTTAGCTACCAGAGATTCAGTACATTTTTAAGTCAAAGAGAAACACATTAAGTGTAGACTTGAATAAATCTCTTCTGTGGCAGAGCCAGAAGAAAGATTTACAGGGTAATTATTATCTGAGTTGTTATTGTTATCTAGTTCACACATAGGCTGGACCACATTTAGCCTGGATGGCAGCCAACTTAAATTTGAAATACATTTCTCCACTTACGGATGAGAGTTGCAGAGTGTTAAATCACGAGTTTGGCTGAATTCGATTCAAAGATGGGTAAATAGCAGAGTTTGCGTTCCAGTTTTCGCACCAGTGTTGCTGGTTCTCTGGCTTCTCTGGCAGGACGTGCAGACCTGGCTTATCCTGTCTGGCTTAACACACAACACGCTGGCTCCTTCTTATCTTAGGCTTGCAGCACAGCAAGCCTCCTCCACACGTGCAGCTGCACCAGTGCACAAAGACCACTATTAGTGAGAGTGTTTCCATACTGTGCACACATGTGCTTCTGTTTACATGTTTACTTTTGCTCAGTCAGGAACATTTCCATTCATATTCAAATTACTACATAAGTACATTATACCAAACAGATGGTGAACTACTTTTATAGCTTCTTAAAGTAACCTGATGTTTGCAGAATGTGTGTCATTTTAAGTTTACTTTATACATTAACAATGAGAACTATAGAATGTCTTGCTTCAGGCATGCACAGGTTGCCAGTCTATCACAGGGCACAGTAGGAAAGTAAGTTAAGAAAGTTCTGTTTTTCACATTTTATATTTCATTTCCATCCTGTATCACTTGTGATGCACATGTTGTTTCCAAATGCAAAACTTTGGTTCACGGGTGAAATTACAACATCACCTTCGACATGCACCTGTCAAATTATTTCTTTCCACATTACATATTTCACATTTTACATCTCATCTTTTCATCACATTTGGTCTTTAACATACACAATAATCCAAATGTGTGTTATTCTTGAATTTTTACCTTTACAAGATGGATTCACAAGAAAATGCAGCAGCGTGTACTGTAATTCACTATTACTATTTGTACATAAAATCACCATTTATATATTAACTACTCATTATGTATCTAAATATTTCAGTCTAACATCAAAAGTATTTCACTGGTGAAACATAGGGTGGCTTTTAATGCAAAAGACTCACATGAAACATAATTTATTTATGACCTAGTGCTAACATGGACAGTCATCTTACATCAAAAACTGTTATTCTAAACTAAACATGCTCATTACCAGCAAAGTAACCAGCTTGCTTTCATGCACCCTGCTGCTGTGAGGGAAAGTATGCATGCCGCATGCAACATATCTCTCTCTTCAGTCTGAATCCCTATAACAACAGTAAAGAGCATGAGAGTCTTTCCATGTGCCTCCGTCTCTCTGGTTCTATGCTTTTACAAGGTGTTGGAAAATAGCAAGGACATAGAGAGGTTAAGACAGATTAATGAGAAAAAAACCTTTTAAAGTAGTACTTTAAAAGTAGGATAAAATGAAATGTGTAATGATGCAGGCATCACAAGAGAATGGGACAGTAGTATCACTCTGGGAATACGTCAAAGAGAAATCTTCAGCATCGCAACAGGAGCAGCACTTTTATCTCATTCTATTTAATGTCAGTTCAAACTCTGGCACATCAGCAGGGAATCTCAACATGCATGCCTGCTTGTTGAGGGTTTTTCTAATAATGTTTCTGTGCTTTTAATGTACTGTGTGACCCAGAGCTGACTGGCTCGACAAACTGAGCACTGTTGATAAGAGCTGTTTGTGACCTTTGTTGTGCTGGTGTTAGCTTGTACAAGAGGAAACAGGAACTGGAAATGACAACATCTTCTACAGGGGTACAAAGTGTTTGCTCATTGTTTTACTCATAATAAAGCAACACACACACTAAGAAGTAGTGTACAGTCAGCCAAAATAAGTAATCAAATGTCCAGCCATAATGTCCAGTTTTTCCTTATTACTGTTAATTAATAAATATTGTAGAACTGTTGTATAAAAGCAATATCACACTTGAGGTTGTGCTGTTTTATTAAATGTGAGCATTGTTATATATCATGGCGCATTAGATATGGCCATGTTGATATTCAGTTACCACTTGTGTGATATTGCTTAACCGGACGAGTGCTTACACATTAAACTTTTGTCATTCAGTTACACCGTTTTGCTTAATAGCTGCAATTATTAATTTTCTGGCCATATGAGGGCAGTGCAACAAGCTGTAAATACAGCACTGGCATTTCATTTACTATCTTTTAAGTTTATATACTTATGCTTTAGCATTAGCATACAAAACAGGTGCATAAAGAACAACATTACTATTAATTTGGAGTGATTTTTTTTCAACTAAAGCCCAGTACCTCCTTTTAGTTTTATTTTCATTTACACCTATTTCTATCCAGCTCTTTATTTGCTAAAAGCTCTACTATGTTTGGTAGCTAGTCGCTAACTTTGGCTGTGTAAAGTTTAGGGCAGTCAGCCAAACAATTAGCTAAAAGATGCTCTAGTCACATGCGTTTGGAAAAGTTTTGTGATGGTGTAACTATGAGCAAGACCTTTCAATTGCAAAAGTAACCATGTGATCCAATGTTAACAGTAACTTTATATTAACAATGGATCACAGAGTTGGATTAGCACTGTGATGAGGAGGAGTGATTAATCCTGAAGCGTATTAGTTTGTTATAACATAGTCATGACAATACACAAAACACAGCTTGGATTATTTTGATCCCACAACAATAAAGTATAATCACAACATCATAATACAGTTGTGCACATTTTATACATTACCATGTGTTTTTCAATCAAAACCTCCATGTACATTAGCTCCGCTCTCTACAGTTAAGCCTCACTCTTGTCCTTTTTGTACCCTCAAGCCTCTTCTCGCACTCACTTCTTTTGAAGTCGCGCAGTAGACTATGAAGAGTTACAACTGAGATTATCTCTTCCTTTAAAAGTCGTGGGTAGAATATCATATTGAAGCTCCCAGCCGCTGAACGACCTTGTTTAAAAGTATGAGAGTGTATAAATGTTTCTACATGTGTCTCCAAGGATCAACCATTGGTGCTAGATGATGTGGCTGTGGTTACAGTGCCTTGATGCTTACACATATTCAACAATTCATCCTTGGCTTATCAGAGGATTCGATGAGCCAAATCAAAATCATTAAGTCGGATCAAAACAAGCCAGCGGTGACATAACATAAAAACATGACCTTTTCCCACCTGTTTTTGCCTATAAATATAAAACACTTTTTTTTATTCCACACCTGTTA
>OMLM01014021.1:0-13156 GCA_900302695.1 Helostoma temminkii | reverse complement strand
AATTTCAAAATATGTTCCAATATGTGACTCCAACTTTATTAATGTGTTTTATAGTTGGGTTCAGGCACTCACAGCACTGGGTTAGGGTCAGGGAAGGATTGTGGGCTGGGTATTAGCAAAAAATGTAACAGATTTTAGATACAGATATAAATAAATTTACATACCAACCAATTTTTCATCCCTAAACCTCACACCAGACTCTGGTCTGCATTGTCAGTCCTGCACATCATACCCCTGCCATCCACTCAACTGCCTCGTTGCGACTCAATTTCTATTAATTAGTGTGACGTTTCATAATCAAGGTTGCAGTTGTATAGGAACTTGCTTCTTCAATCAGTTAATCTTTTAATTATTTTTCCCTCATTAGAATGCATTCTGTATGCAACACTGAATGGAGCTTTGGTTAAAGTTCAATAAAGAAGATCTTTCACATTCACCTCTGTTGGGATTCCCTTCTAAAGCTACATCGTCATTTCCGCTTTCCCATGCTGTAAAACTTCTTTCACTTAATCTATAACCAATAACCTTTCTTCCCGCCTTCCTCAGACCAATCAGCTATTCCACTCATTCTTTAAATATTACCTTGCTCTGTCATTCTCCATGTCAGACCTCTGCGTATGCAGCCCTCCTCCATCCCATCACTGCCTTACCTGAAGGGGACCATAGGCAAACAACCACAGTTCCATCTTCCTCTCCAGGCTGATTCCACCACCACCAGCATCTAGACCCCGGGGTATTCATCTTTTACCCATCCACACTGGCTTAGGAGTGGCAAGGCTGCTCCATGATCAGGTCTAGCCACCAAATATCCTTTTTTCCAAATAATAAAATTTGAAGAAAAAAAACCCCACTGAAATAATCTCTTTTTATTGAACTGCATTTGAGCAGCAAGAAGTTAACCTTCTATTAGAAAAGCCTTTAACTCGGTCTTGAGTTAAAGTCATGTTGTAATCCTTTAATTTATTCTGAATATTTAGCTCAAGCTAGGCACAAAATCAAATTGCAATCGCAATATCTATCAGAAAAATCACAATTAGATAATTTCCCCAACAAGCCTAGTCAAGAGTATATAAAGACAAAGACAAATAACCTCCACAAAAGCCTTTGACAAGAGGACTAGAGCCCAATGCAGAATGATCACAAAACTTGTAGAATCCTATGTCATAGTAATAGGAAGGTTAAAGTTTTGCTTTAATACATGGATTAAATTTGGCCATACTAAATTGTTTCCCTTAACCTAAAATGTAAACTCAAGTCTCTCTCTACCTTAGGGCCACAGTACCAAAAGTAGGACCAGAACCTCCCATCAACTATTAACACAAACTACTATCCAGCATACACAAATGGGATAATAGTTACCAACTAAACAGACTCAGAGAAATCTAGCCTACAGACAAAGACATACACACTGCCACTTGACAACCAAAAGCTGCAAATCATACAAAAGTTAGGATCAAGTATACCACATTAATACCCAAAAAACTAAGCACTAATTTTAACTCGCCTAACTTAACCTAACCTCTCCATAGAATACAAAAAGTAAGTGCCTGAGTGCACAATTAAACAAATTCAACCCACTGGTGCCTAACTTGTGCTAAAGCCTAAATATCTTCTGAGGCGTGCCAGATTCAGGGTGGCTTTAAAAGCAAAACCTTAGTAAACCTCAGACATATTGCCAAGGCCATGAAATGCTTACCCCCAACAGAGAAACATGTCTACACACAGGATTACCTTGAAAATGAAAAAGGCAAAGAACAAGTGAGTAAAGCATTGGAAGGACTGTTGGATTGAATTACTAATGAAAAATGGATAGTTGAAGGTCCTCTATAGCCAAACGGTTACAACACATGCAATGCTCCTTTAGGGTTCCAAGGTTCAAGTCTGCCTGGGTGCTTTTGCTGTATGTCATACCCCTACTCTGCAGAGTCTGTAAAATAAATGCAAAGTATACTCAACAATAACTAAAAAAATCAAAGCTATGCACAATAGCTACTCTGCAATGATACTGTATATTTTCTTGATTTTGAGCTAGAAGAATTCCTTCTGACTGAAGGAAAATGTGATTAGTGATAAAATAAATTAATAAATTGCTTTTGCTCTTAACATATCACAGTCATATGATGCTTGCAGAGGAGAAGTTGTGACATGTCATAACACAGCTTCTTAATAAAAGAACTCAGCATCTTTGAAGTGGCTGAATGTGCAGATTAACACTTGTTCTGTGCCTGTGAGACTCTGGAAACAAGTTGTGACTTTTGAAAATCCTCCCCTGTCTGATGCAGTATAAGAACTGACAGAGAAAAGAAAAGCAGTTCCGACAGGAAGTAGCTTCAGAATGTCACAAGATCAATTCATATGCACTGTGGATAACCTCAGGAATAACACTGGGTAGAGATTGACTGTGACACTTCCTGTAGCACAGTACAAACTTTCTTTATTCTTTCAACAACTGTAAGCTGTATGGAAAAAAAGACTTTAGGAGTGACAGCATTAAACCAGCCCACTGTAATACCAGAGGGCAGAAAGTCTGAAACCCAACTTTTTTCACGTTGCCTTTCCTTGCTAGGTTGTTACAAAAATACTGTTGGAATTTTCTGTGTTATGTCACTTTTGTATCTCCAGTTAATACAAAAATACTATTAAATGTGATGGCCATTGAGATTTTTTTGGCAATATGAGAACGAAACTGTATCATTTGCTGTGCTCAACAGGTCCTTCTTATTAGCTTTGCAAATAGCAGTGTGTTTCAGCTTGTTTCAGGATATTTCCAGGAAGTGTATTCAGTGTATATAGTTTCTTTGTCCTGAGCAATATCAGAACTTTTTTGTCTTTTATTTAAACTAGTAATGAAACTGAAAGAATTAACATTAATTGTGACTTAATATGAATTCATGTAGTCACATCTAATGTGTGATTTCATGATGGAGTAAACTCTGCTGAGGAAGACAGGCTCAGAAAAATTGCAGTAAAAGTAAAAAAACCTTTGGGATGTTTGTTTAGACACCCTTAAGTCAGAATTCAGAATTAATGGCCATGTTGAATGAATGTGATGAATGTTTCAGGCTGCACTACAGTATGAATGGTCCCTTTGAGCTGAACTATTTCTGGCTCTCAGTGGGTAAGAGTGCTGTCAAACCTTTGGTCACTTGAAGAGCAACGTTTCAAGTGCCTGGATGAAACTCATCAAACTCTGATTATTTCATGCTGGCAGCCTAAGTGTATGTATGTATGTGAGTGTGTGGCTTAGTGTGGTGCAGGCATCTGTGATGTGTTCTGTTTGTTTGTGTGTTTTGGCTCTGTGTTAAAGAAACCTCAGTGGGGAGCTGGGAAAAGTTCCCATCTAGCAAACTTCAATGTCCGCCCCACCTTCACCCCGTGTGATTTCATTCTAATAGGCTCTGCATCTGTCTACCATCAGCCTCTTCATCCCTCAAGCCATCCTCCACCTCCACCTTTCTCTGTCCTGCTGTGTGCTCAGTATCTCTCAATAGGCTCAGTCCACCTCTCACATATGGTTCCATCATGCATAAGTGCTTCAATTCCCAGCTTAATTCCAATAGGCTTGTCTGTTTGTCTGAGCGAAATGAAGACTGGCAGGATGTTTATGAGATTCCCTCATGCCTAGGTGGACAACAACTATAAAGATTAGTAATAGGCTATATCATCTGCAAGTCTAATGTGCAGGTCAACAGTAGGAGTACATACTGTATATGCTAAGTTTCTGTCTAGCGTGTACACGTCTGATTCACAGTAATCCACAATGTCAGGGAGTTATTGCTGTAATCAGCCCCCATAGAGTCTATTAATCTCAGAAGAAGCTGGACCCTGAAGGGCAATGCTGGCTCAGCAGGTAACGGTGTGCTGGTTGTACTTGAAATGTCCTTTTAATTATGGCCCACCATCTTTGTTGAATATCATTTTCAGTCCCTGTCATTGTTGCTGTATGCTGCTATCTAAAAAAGCTCAAGGAAGCAGAAATGCATACAAATATGAAATTATATAATAAGGCCTCAAATTTTATTTTTTACATTTTGACTGATTTTAAATTTGAGTGTAACTGCACGCTAAAGTAGATGTTAAGAGCTTTTTCCTTTTTAGGTTATGTTTCTGGCTCCTTTATATTGTTCTCCATTTCACAGTGTTTTTAAGCCATAATTGTGCAATTGTGCATCCTTCAAAAGGAGACTTTTTTCTAAATGCATGAGCCCAGTTAAATAAAAGCTAGGAGAAGAGGAAGTGTTTGCAAATGTGTTTGAGATGAATAGTTTCTTCAAAACAGCTTCAGAGCATCATGTGGTTTAAAAGTGACTTACTGTTCCAACAAATCTCGAGCAGCCACACTCTCTGTAAGGTCAATATAAGGAGAAACCCATTATAAAGAACCAGAGTAGATCTAATAGAATTCATAAAGAGCCTGTAAGACTAAAGACTAAATAAATTTTATTTTATTAATATACTTTTCATTTAACAGTTTGATAATATCCTCTGTGTCACTGAAAGTACTTTGTCAAGTGTAGGAATATTACCCTGGTGACACTATAAATGAATTAATTCAGCTACATATTAATAACAAAAAGGTTTAGTTTAAACATAGGTGATGGCAATTTTGAAACACATGGACGTTTACCAGCTACCGACGTTGCTATGTTGCAGTTCCTAGTGTTTTCTAGTGCTAGCAGTTTATAGAAAAAAGCCATAAAGATAATTACTTAAATAAGTTTGAAGTGTTAATTTGTGCCGACTGGCAGACACTATGAAATATTTTCAGATGTTTCCAGGACCAGAAAAGTCAGGATTTCTTGGCTTCAGTCACCTCAATTTGGAGTACTCCTTAAAACGCTGTCTCCCCAATCTACTGGAACCGCACTGCCAAATTACTGCAGTACCCCTTCAAAGGTTCAGCAATCATGGCTTTCTATGAGGTAGTAATGCATAGTGATACAGTATAACAAAGCAAATGTGCAGTCCAAAAATGAATGCTTTCTGTTCAGAGGGAACAGCCAGATTGCGCTTAAGAGTAAAAAGAAAAACTCATACGTAGCATGTGAATGTACCAGACTTTGTGTTTTGTGCCAGAACTCATGATGATTTACATAAACTGTGACCACATCTTGCAAATTTGGACGATTTTATTTCCACTGGGAAGACTTTGAACTAAGTGAATATATCCAATCAACCAATTCCACAGGTTTAAGCTTTTTTTATATAATAAAGAAAGATATATCAGTATTTGTGTTTGATTTGTGCTGGAAATGTAGGAAAATACTTCACCCTGTCCCGAGACATTTGATAAATTTTCATAAAAACTATTTGAAAATCAACACTAAAAATTGCTTAAGATAAATTGTTTTCTACCCTGCAGGACATGAGTGTGAATTATTATTATTATTCAAATTGGCTGATGACAGTAGGATTAAAGATGAGCCTGAGCACATGTGGGATTTCTGATTTGTGTGTGCATGTGGGAAACAGAGTGTGTGACCATGCAAGCCATTTAATCCTGAGCCTGGAGATCCTTCTATTTGTTGACACGGCATAATAATTGACTCTTTGCCAGATACCATTATTTGTATCCCCCACCTCTTCAAATATCTCGATTAATCCTCCTCTACCCCCATCTTTCTCTGTTGCCTTTATGAGGTTAAAAGGTCGATGCAAGAGGGCTGGGATCTGCTCAGGCATCATTTATCTTCTCCCTGAATGGCCAAAGCTCTCTCTATTGTTGTTGCCTGGCTGAAGTCCTTAATGTCAAAAGGACAGCTCTGTTTGAGTCACACACCTTCCACATCCCTCTAATATCACAACCAGCCTCAGGACTGGTTCAGGTGACACACTCCCTAAGCTTTCCCGGCCTTGTTTGATTCTCACTGCTATGCCCTCGAAAGCTATAGGGATCCCCTTTAACTTCATTTTCTTTACATAACCTTGTATAAGGTGTTAGATGCTGCTGCTTGTGCTTCACTCAAATTCTCCTTGATAATGTAGCTCTGGTAATAACAGGACTCTGCGTCAGCGGTCCAGTCCTCCTGCTTGGTTCTTAGAATCCTTAGACAATTCAAGCATTGAATGGATTTCTAAGAAGTAAATTACATATTACCTATAGAATCTCTGAATAGTATTGACTTCTCAATCCACAACGGGAATTGTGGAAGGGATGTAACAGTAGATCCTGTAGTTGTTTGTGTGCAAACTAGTGGCTGTGGAAAAATACCATGCCTCAGGTGTCTGCTTCCACTGCTTTAATCTGTGTCACACAGATGGTATTGTGCTGGATCAAAGAGCGCAAATAACACTGTACACCACACTACACTACACTCAGTATCCACTAATTACACACATCTATTAATTTATTCAAAATGTTCAAATGCCCAGACAGTGACTCGTGCCACATGTGAATAAGACATGACTATGAAAACAATGTAGGCACGGTCAATAGGTGCACCGAAGCTAGAAAATCAATACATAGCTTAAATTCTATAATTTTTGGCCTGGGTGCCTTGACGTCAAAAAAGCAAAACTATTCAAGTCACAAGAAAAAAAGTAAAAACTAGAAACACAAAGGCCTAAAAGAAGAAGGGAGAATGATAGTGGGGAAAAGTGAGCCATGTGCATCAACTACTATTGAGAAATGATGAAATTGAAAATATGGAAAATTAAATTACATTAAAAGTAGTTATGTAGATTAAATTACCATTTAATACAATTACATTACAGCATGGAAAGTAACTAATTTAATAAGAAGCAGTTAACATAATGAGTTCATCAACACTGTAGTCCATTATCAATTCAAGCAGGGAAACTTATTCCCTCATTTGGTGGAGAGCGCTATGCGGCGTGTTGGTCCTAAATGTCTCATAGGTCATATTTTACACTTCGATTTCAGTTTTCATTTTCTAATACATAACTCTCTGAGCTGTTTTAATTTTCTATTTTAATTACAACCCCATTTCTTATTTCATGTAATTATGATAGCAAAGCATATCATGCTTTTCGAATAGATATTTTCTGCAGAACAGCTTTGGAATGTTATGTTTCACCCTTAAGTTGTGGAGCACTTTGCCCTGCAGTCAGCAAATACAGTGAGTGATGTTACTGTGTCAACATGGCCCAAGATCTTTGTACCAGTGTCCAGCACCTGCATGGCCCAGGGTTCCAGGTTGTGCTAGTCGTCCCTATCTAATACCAACAATGTAAAGTTGTTGGTGGTTGTCTGCTGTGGCTAGAGGCCAACAGCACTGTCTACTGGGACTGCATACACATAAAAATACAATACAGTGTGGTGTGCTGTCAATAAAAGCAGCAGAATCTCATTAAAAGGTCATTTCTAAAGTCCAGATTCTAAAATCAACAGCGCAGGGTGTTTTTTTCACCTATTTTACACTGACTGCAGGCATATTGGATCTTTCTACATGATGGATAACTTGATCCATTTATTTGCTGACTAGAGGTGACACAACAAGGGCAATGTTATTTGTATTCGGTCTCTAAGGTTTAAACACATCATTAAATGAGAGGATTACAACGCAGTCAACTGTTATAGATAGTGACAGGACATAAAGGCCAGGAAGTGAGAGGTGAAAAAGGACAAAGCATAGATGCAAAAAAAAAGTTTTCTCTTAGAGATTAATTAAGAAAAAAAGACTAACTACAAAAATAACTACACTTGCAAACAGGTATTGAGGAGGTCCAAGCAATATAAACTAATTTAAACCAATTTAAACTTTAAATTAAAGTTCTCCACTTCTTCTTCTGCTTTGTAAAATATCTTCATTATTTCTGCAAATCAGCCACTACAGCTTAACATGAACAAATACAAACTGGGGTTTAGAGATTTGAAAGCAGCAAGACACAGGGAGAAGCAGAGGGAGGAAAAAAAAGTCAGAACGTCAGATTCTGACTGGTCCTGTCGCTGCGTCTGGAGATTGAAATAATTAATGGAGTAGCTGCTGCTGCGCCATCCATGTGTAAAATTACACACAGCCCCTCTGTCAAATCAGAGCCTGTGGATGAAAAACATTTTTTATTTCTTCACTACTTCTACAAATAGTTGTGAGCAGCTCAGTGGGGATGATATCGTTGGTAATTTGTTATGAGTCAGTACAAGTATTTTAAAGCACATACTACCTATTTATTTGCAGATGATAAAAACAAATTTAGCAGAAATCAAAAATCCAGTATCTCAAAATATTAGAAAATGTATATGTCTCTGTCTAGTTCACTACATTCAACCACAATCATGGGGAAGACTGCTGACAGTAGGCCAGAAGACGTTCAGCACCTACGCCCTTGAGCTATGTTTCGTTGCTACAACTATTTTTTTATAAATATTATTAATAATACTACATTTTTTTTGTAGAATAAAATACTTTAGGGGTCCAAGCAGTCCAAGTAAGTGTAGTCATCAGGAAGCTTTTGTGTGGTAATGTTTTGTCTTCTACCTTTACTTTTACTGTTTCAGCCAATACACTAGACCATCTTCTCTGTTAATGACAAATATGTTTGGTTACACAGATCTGCTGTGTTTTTCCATTACATTCATGCTCAGTAATTCTGAATCTCCTTTGTACTGCACTACCTTTATTCTATTCTTTTTCTTTTTTTTACTGGTCTTATAAATCGAGCAGTGGTTTTCTATTTATTTGAGCATGTTATTTATCCGTGCACTTGGTTTAGCTGTCCAAATACTTTTAGTCTTGTTGTGTATAGTGCAATTACACTAACAGACCGTTCTGTGAAAACACATCCAGGAATCCTATTGATTGTATCAGCAGTTTATGACCCCTAGTTGATTTTGATTTATTACAGTTAACTCCAGCATCCAACCACACGCAAACAAATGAAAATACATCATGTTTTGTAATGGAAGTTCCCATGGATACTGGTTCAACAAGAATTCAAAATCAATCAAGCTTTCTGGTACCCATATTCAACCAGTCACCTTCAATTAATCTGATTGATTTTCTGGATTTTCTTTTCAGGAAGATGCAGTTACATGAGATAGGCAGCGAAACCAAAAGGTGGATGGACACGTAGAGTGGTTTGAAATAGGCCCAGCAGTGGTTGAAAAAAAAAGAGAAACAGTGAGTCTTTTTCAGGACAGTTTAAATAATATATCCTCATCTTTTAGAATCTCTCTGGTACTCTCAGTTACGTCAAACGAGCTCCTGCAGCCAGGAAATGGCTGCTGAGGGATGAAGGTGTTAACCCTGCCTGGCCTTGGGAAATCCACTTCAGCAGAATGCACGACTTCCAGTACAATCCTTTTCTATGATAAATAATGCATCCTCTTCACCATGATCTCAGTGAAAGTTCAAATTTTCAGTCCTGTCTCCCAGAGGAATTGCTTTCAAGGACAACACATCTCTTTTACAGCAGAGATGGCACGTCACAGCTGGAGAGGGACCGGAGTAACTAGCAGCATTAATAATGGCCGCCTTCAGGTGTGAATCCCAGGCTCCCGCTGTGGCTCAGAAGTACGATTAAAAGGCAGGAGTCATTTTGTGTTTTGACAAGTGAATATGTGTACTATTAAAAAGAGCTAATCTGTTTCTGGAAGAATCTAAAAAAACAGTAAAAACAGTAAAAGGTTTACTGTATAGCAGATGTTTCCAAATTGTCCAGCTTATCCTATGAAAGGAGTGTAGGAGAGGTGATGTGAAAGCACAGAATGGAAAAATACTACATAATGTTAAAGACACAGGTACGCTGCAATTTTCCAGAAGCAAGCATAAATTAGTTGTTTCACTTTGTCTATCTACACACACAGCTCTTTGAAGCACTTAACGTACTTAAACACTGAACTTCCAGTTACTACAATTTGCATTAAGCACCACATTAGTTCTCTGAGTCATAGCTCAGGCAAATCTGAACACACAAACATGAAACATGTTTTTCCCAATATGAAACTGAATATACATGACAACGCTAGCAGCAGCAACAACAACAGGAACTGCTAATAAGGAACACAGCATAGTTTAGGGCAATTTTCCAATAAATAAAAATTGGCTAAAACAGTATGTTGTTGTGCGATTTTCAAACTCAGGCACAGCTAAAATGGCAGAAACTTGACGTATCACACTATACTGCAGATTGCAGTCACAGTTTATGGCCAATGTAGGAAGAGCATTACTATTTTGTACTAACCTGTTTCAGATCTCCTTACTAAATCTAACAGGCACTGGACTCTGACTAGGCCACTTCAGTTTAGTAATTTTAACTTTTGACTCATTAGTCCATAAAACATTCTCCCAAAAGCTTATATTTGCCAAATGCACAGCAGTCTTAATATTCTTCTGATGCCATGTCTACCCAGTCTTTATCCAACAGTGAAGTCATGATAACTAATTTGTATTGAGATAAAAGAGGTCTGCAGTTCCTTGGATCAGATCATTTTGTGTTTGTGCAAGTTGCATTTATGTTGATCTGAAACAGTTTATCATGAGAGACACACAAAAAGAGAAAAAATGCGGCAAAAGGTAAATGTTTATGGATGGTCAGGTTTACACACTGGTGCACTCACCAGGACATATATCATATTATGCTTCTCAGAAGTACCTTTGATCAGCATGCCTAGTACTATATATTACAAGTTCAAATTTGTAGAACATACACTACTGTATATATGGGAACAGGGAACATGTCTTACCTGTATATGAATTGCTAAGGAAAATATTAACTTTAGAAGAACGGAAAGAAGAGGTACTCTCTAGGCAAACAGCTCCCCTGGCATGGGTAGAACACCTCCTGAGCTTTACATAGCATTCTGGGAGAAATGACTTCATATGATAACAGTAGCCACTGAGGTAGTTTTTTTTTTTCCCCCAGAGTTGGGAAAACTATTAAAGAAAGATTAGATCAGGACTGAGTTCGTTAAACTCTGACTTCTGCATCAACAATATGTTATTGTTAGTCCATTGTGATCAGACACGATTTATTAAGTCCAGTCCCGCTTCTGCTAATGTTACACGACTTCTACATATATAGTAACTAAAACGATATCAGTGCTGTCTCTAGATTCTATGAAGACCTTTGATAGACTGGAGTGGTCCCTTTTAGGTTCTGGTATGTCTATGGTGATGCTGTCAGATTTGGTGTCCGTGTCAACAACTGCTAGCTATAATACTGAATGGTTTGTCAGGACTGAATATTACCAGGTTAAACAGGAGTACTGCATTAGCAGGCCTGACAGCTGCTAAAAGGATCATTGAAAAGACTCTACTTTTGCTTTTATCCAGTTTGCTGTAGTTTTGCTTTTATTTTACCTTCACATACTTAAGCGTATTTTATGATTTGTAAGTAACTTGTTTATGCAATTTTGTAGTATTTGTACTTTGCTTGTTAATTGTTTAAATAACTGCTTGATTTTTGTCTTATTGTTTTTCAATTTTCCATCCGGAAAATAATAGAGTCAGCACTGTTTTTAACACAGTTCACTTTTTTTTAAGAATCTGTACCAAGCTAAAATAACCACTAGCGCTTTGTGTTTGCACAGTAACGAAAGATATAAATATGAAAATCAAGTAAACAAAAACTCAGTAAACTATAAATTATAAGGAAATCTATGGTGCAGCATTTCTTAAATCTGTGGATTTACAAGCAATTCTAAGGGATAGTACCTGAGCTGCATAAATATAACCACAGTTTGCATTCTACAACTACACATTTCATATAAGGTTAACAATTTAGTCACAGTTTTGCAGAATCATCCATTATCAACCTTTCTGTTTGATCAGCAGTGTGTGGAAAAGGGGGGATATTACAGATATTTGGTGTCAGGGGAGACTGCTTTCCCCCCTATCAATTAGATTCAGTTCTTTTGAAAGGTATATCATTCATTTCATAAGGTCAGCATCCATCCCAGGACGCCAGCCTGAACATAAAGAAAACTGATGGCTCTGCAGCTCACAGTTACTGTTGTTATGAGGCACAATAATAATTCACACTGATGGACAATGCTGCACCGTGAATCTTCACAGTTCATCTAACAAATTCTGTTCAGCAGTGAGGAAGAGAAAAAAATGCTAAATTGTGACACGGAACATTCTATAACACTGAACTCTACCATCCTCTTCTTTTAGGAAAACACAAATATTTCATTTAGTAGAATACAAGAATACAAAAGGAACTGACAGGAGATGACATCAAATGCCAGATACAGAATCTAGAGGTGTTTAATACAGTAGACACAGATTAAAACGGGCTGATGTTTAATGTCTAGTGTGGCTTGTGCTAGTGTTTTAATGCCCCTTTTAGTCTGGGTTGCCAGATTGTGTACAGATGCCAAACACCTTTTCCCGGTTCAGAGGATAAGTATTTGCAAGCATGTTTGCACAGCCTTTACAAGTATGTACAGCCGAGGGCCTGAAGACTATAAACACACGCAGCTGTTCTGGGTCAGTCACATCGGTCAACACACAAAAGCACACTTTGATGCTTATACAACACAACCCTAATTCATGTTGTCTTTAGATTCATCCTCAAACACGTCTCCAGTTCATGAGTGTATAGCATCTTTTCTGTTTTTCAGCTTGTCAGAAATTCCATCTTTTTACTCGTCTTCTCATTTTTTTTTTGCCCCTTCTGTTACCTGCCATATAATTCTTCATGACACAAAAACAGCAGAACAAATCAAAAAGATCTCAGCTGTCTACATCTTTCTGCTAAAATATGTACAACGCTCTCATCCTTTATAGCCGTCATCTTCTCACATATATCTTTTTTTTTTTTCTTTCCTTTTGCCTCTGGAAGCTCCAGAACCTCTGAGCAGTAGCCAGAGGATCTGGAACACCACTAGAAGTGCTTAAGGGCATGTATGCATTTTGTGTGTGATATGAGAATTGGGGCCTTATAGTAATAAAAGGAATGGTTTCACTTTTGGTTATCACTTTTGCTAGCACTTATCACTTATAACATCTTATCACTATTTAAAATCCACAGATAGTTAAAGGCAGATTTTCAGAATATCCAATAAATACTGTGGAAGAATTAATCCTGTGATTACAAATGTGATTACAACAACAACAAGATGCCCCCGGTCCAGCTGTCACTAAGGTGTTCTTTCTGGCTAATGCGTCTACCTATTTAATACCACTGTGGAAAAAATAATATTTCATAAAAATCTGTTTTAAAATGATTGAATGGACAGAAATATTTTGAA
>OMLM01014020.1:0-33585 GCA_900302695.1 Helostoma temminkii | reverse complement strand
ACAAAAAATATTTGTAACTAAATGATTTAAATGATTATTCAAACTCACTAGTCAAAATGTTTCAGTCATGATGATGACTTGTGCAGCTCTAATGAAACACAAAACAGATTTGAAAAATTAAATACTACTCATGTTTATTTATAATAATTGAAATTTTACTTTTAGATCACGTACTAAAAGAGAATTATAAAAACATTGCATTATTTATACATCCACATTGTAAAATGTATCTAATAATATAATGTTTATATTAGACAGTAACGCAGTACTGAACAAGCTAAGACTGCCTTTCATCCACTGAACTGACCCTGAGAAGTTATTGACTTCGTGTTCAGTTAGCAGGCATCTGGCTGCCCTGATATATGGATGCCTTAATCAAGTGCTACACACACACACAACCTGGTATCCAAACTTAATGTGCAACATGCCCTGCTTTCTCATACAAACCCAAATATACACTCAATGATCATTTTGTTAGGTACATTCTAAGTCTACAATCTAAATCTGTAATAAAGCATTCCCTAGTCCCTTATCCTAACTTTTACCTTAAAACTTAGTATTAACCATGAAAAGGCTCTTTGAAATTTTGAGAACAGGCTAAAATGTCCTCACAAGAATGGTATTGCAACAAAATTTGTCCACAGGAGGAAATAAAGACATGACATCATACACACGCACACAAACACACACACTTAGCTATACAGCAGAGACAGCTGTCTGTTTGTCAGGTCTTGTATCTAGTGCTCTTTATGAGAGGGCACCCTGTCCTGACTAACACAACCAGTTCAACGGGGTCAAAGACAAGTTCATGAATTACTAACCCACATCTATAAATAACCACAGGGTATCAGGGCAGACCCTCAGAGAGAGACTGATAAATTTGCTCAATATTAAATTTAGCATTTGAAAGCCAAGAGTGAATTCTCATTCTGTTTCATGTGACCTTTTCTGGCCCACGTGGGTGAACCTGAGTGTGAACCTGAGAAAATCAGATTCACACTTAGTGTGAGAAGAACAAATATATTTGCACAATGAAATTGACTAATGAGGAGATTCATCTTCTCAATTAGATTTCACCCAGTTAATTGGAGAGTTATTAAAAAACGAAAGATACCAGTGTTTTTCCATATTTCAGCACATTTCTCATACAGTAAGTCACCAATATGTGACTTTACATCATGGTAAATTCTGTAAAGCAGACCATTACTTCACATATTGATGATTTCCACATACTTATTGGCAGCCAAGTCATGCCTAATCCTATCAGATGGCACAAAGCTAATAGGAGAGTCAGGGATCTGTCAATCAAGTGCAGTCCTGAGAAGGCATCTAATTAAAAATTAAAAGGAAAAGGAGTTTTCAGCTTCAATCAACTTTGAATTTTATATTGGTCAAAGCTGTGCAATGTCCTTTAAGCTGTCTATTCATGCACGTATAAGCTTATATGTTCAAGATTTAAAACTAGGTCACAAAACCCTTTTTTTTAATAATACTTAAAATTACAGGAGTTAACTTTTTCAGAAGTAAAGATATGACAGATATGCTTTATAACTTATCTTAAAATGCTATTTAAGGTCCTGTCAAAACATCTTGTGCCACTGAGTCATAGTACATCAACGGTATTTTCAAAGCTTGTAAGAAGCAGGTCTATCTAACCAATCACAAACTGACATGAGTTGCTGCAGTTTTTACCATGTGTTTTTTTTTTATTGCCTGTCAGCATATTCCTTACTCTGGGCCTGAGCATAGCCCGCACATGAATTTGGCACAGGTTTTATACCAGATGCCCTTCCTGATACAACCCTCCCCAATTGCCAGACTTGGGACAAGCACTCGGAGTACACTGGCTTGTGCAGCCTCAGTGGCTGGGGTTTTGGGCACAATTCTTCAGAGGTTCAGTGTATTGTCCAGGGACACTTCGACTAGCTGAGTGGAGAATTGCAGACCCTTGGCTCCTCTTAAACTTTTTACCAAGGGTGTATGGAATAAATAAAAAAAAACATAAATAAATTAAATAAATAAATAAACATCATGTCCTGTGTCATAAAAAGGACAGTCACTCCTCCACCTTCTTGTGTCTACAACATACATGTACCACCACTTACTGCAACATATACAATTACACCCTGGGCAAAACTGGGAAAACAACCTCATTAATCCACAGTGTAATTACAAAGCTTATCTTTGGTTGAGGAAAATGTTCCCACACTACAACTCTTCTGTGAGCTAACAGAAAAATTATCTCCACCAATATTCCCTCTGGGACATGTTTCTATTTCAATTTCTAAAAATTGTGCCCAAGTAATCCAATATGCTCAAATGCTAATAAAGCACCTCTCACCTACCTGACTTTAATTTGACTTGCTAATTAAACTCTGCTGTTATCAGGGATTTAATTAAACACATTTGACGTTGAAAATAAGCTGGCCAGTTTTCTGTGTGTATGATATGTAAATGCAATTTCTTTGGCTGCATAGTGTCTGTCTTTGTGTGTTTGAGTGCGTGCTTGTCTGTTGCACCTGATTCATCCCGCTGCAGTGCTGCCTGAGTGTTGCAGATAAGGGTAAGTGGCAGAGTCATCATACCCTGCACTGCACCATTTAGTGATTACATTACTATGACAGCATAGGGGGCCAAAGTCAGAAACACATACATCACGCATACTGTATATAACAATAAGCATGTATTTTTCTCACACATAAGGGTAAGGAAATGCAAAAGCATTGACCTTCAAAGAGGTACACTGACTCAATGTCACAACTCACTGATTCTGTCTCAGTCGTACATGCAGGTCTTCATAACTGTATTAAAAGGGACACCTTAGAGCCGCCTGGGTGAGACACACTGTTGTTATGCTTCAAGTGTGTCAAGAGATCAGTAGGTTAAACAGCCGCCTCATGATTATCACGTCGAATTTTCAAAATGAACAGCAAACCACTATACTAAATGAATTATGTCAGGCAAAGGAAGGAAGAACACAGAATGTGAGAAAAGAAAAAGGATTGTGCTATAGATCCTGAACAAACAAAGGTTCAGGAAGAACGTGCAACAGTGTTTTCTGAGTTGAAAACAACTCAAAAACCAAAAACAAAAATGCTGCAATTTGGAACTTCACTTTAAAACTACTGCACTTGAGAACTTTTTGATAAGAACAATTTCAAATGGTCAATTCTCACACATGCGCAAAGTGGAGGGGCTGTTGCGGAAGATATCCTTAATTTTACTGTGTCTCACTGCAACAACCAGTTGCAAATATCTGCGTTACCTGACTGACCAATGCACAACTTAATGCACATGTACTGTTATGACCAATTAACACGACAAACATCAATGAGTGCTGTTGTGCTGTATCTGGGATGTAGTAGAATATGTCACTCCACAGTTAACAATGTGAAGAACTAATGCAACGTTTTATATTGTTTAATGAGCGTTGCTGTTTTGCATTTCAATGTAATTTTTCTACAGAAAAACTTTTAAAATGACACATATTGTTTTTGTGAAATAAAAAGCACTGCGTCTCCAGCAGTAGTTACTAAATGTGTCTGATCAATCACTGAAGAGTTATTGGAAAACTCAAATGTTCATTTTGTAACAGTACAAACAACAAATTAGCCACTGACTGAGCCCACAATATCTATGATGCTTCCAATGTCTGCTCTGTAACCTCTTCCAAAGAGGTTATCTAGAGAAAATTGAAACTGCTTCACCCCTTAAGCGTTGAACAGTTTTAAGGATGACCGCAGGGTCAACACCAGCTATCAAGAGTCCCATCACTTTCTTTGTTTATGGTCTGGCAGCCTCCTGGCTCCCACATACAGGGCATTAAATAGCAATTGTTGCTCTTTGCTAGGTGACTCACAAAGCGGTGTTGTAGGCGAGCGCTGAGAGCGTTGGCAGAATGTAAACTTCACAGATTACAAATAAAAAAAAAAAACACCATAAAAGCTGAGATCAACTGTGTTTAAGTATTTAGAATTTGTTTTATCCAGTTCAACCAGTAGAGGAGGTTGTTGTTCTGCTTTGGATCTAAAATGAACATACACTTGATCAAATTGACTTGACCAGCTCTCACACTCTACTACATTATGAAACTTAAATACTAACATTGAAGAATTTCTTCACTTGCTTTTACAGACCTGATGTACTATTTTCTCCATTTTTATCGCACCGAGCCTGACACTGTAGCCTGAGGTTTGGCTTTGAACACATTGTCTCCCTTCACCCTCCTATCAGCCTCCTAATCCCTGTATCATAAGGCCAAGACTGTTAATGTGGCACCCTGGAGTAGCCACTGGAAGTCACTGCAAAGTCATAACTCTAAGTCATCTCAATATAGAGACCTCTAAAAAGACAGTGAAGCTATAGGACAGTATTAGTCTATAACTTTCATGATCCCTAGATCCCTACATCCCTTTTAATATATTCTTCTTTCTTTTTTACTGATAAAATAATTTAATTTTGAAAATATCTTCACTATTAAACACAGCGATCGGCCACAGCACTATCAGCGTATGTACTGCAGCTGTATAAGGACTTTAACCTCTTCTAGGGATCTTGTAAAGAATAACAACGTGTGTAATGGGCTCTGTAACAAAGCTTATGCGGATCAGTCAACTGCTGCTTTAGCTGATCTTTCATTTTGTAGCTACATCGTCATCACTGCATTAAGACTGCATAAAGAAAAGCTAATGCAGAGCCAACAAACACACACACATATGTATATATATATATATAGAGAGAGAGAGAGAGAGACAGAGAGAGAAAGCATCTAATTCACTCAGTCCATACCTGCTGAAACTCATGTTAATGAAGGTGACCTGGCTTGAAAATTCAATTCCTAATCTAATTATATTGATTCTCAATCAGACTAATCTTTAAATAATAGCAACACCTGAAAATAAAATACAATCTTCTTTCAAATTTTTCAATTTGTATATGATCCTTTAGAAACATACACCTTTTGTCAGTGCATTCTAGGCACATATTACTGATAAAAAAATGAATGTCAAAAATATCTTCTATCTACTAAATGTGAGTTTAGGATAAGATAAATTGATTATGTTAATTGCAGTGACTACAGACTAGTGACTGTGCCTTTTGGTACAGTTTATGAACACAATTGTATCATTATATACTTGTTCACATGTCCAGATAATGTCATGCCTAGCTCTGCTGCAGTGTGTGCAGGACAATACAGGAGTCCAGTGACAGTCAAGACAAACTTGATGCAACACTAGATTTAGTTCCTACAGGGTTCGTGGACAGCAGTGGTTCCAGTCATATTAATATGTCTCTAGCTGTGCATTATTGTCTGTTTTCCTAACATACATAACCATAGGCACCATCATTATTTTCCGACAATAATGGTATATGCCCACACATTGTTGAGGAAAGCATTATGCAATTGTACCAAAGAAACAACTGCAAACAAGTGTGAGAGAAACAGGCCAGCAGGTTTGGAGGAGGGGGAATAATCAAACGCAGCTTGGGACTCAAACAAACAGACCCATTTGAAAAATGCCCGAATAACAGTCTTTTCACTGCATTCAACTTCCATCAAAGCATTTAGGATCACTGCAACAAGCGCAGCCAGCTGCATTTTGCCGAAAATAATCTATTTGCACAATTGGTTCTCACATGAATCAAAGCCAGATTTCATCAGCAGCACAATGAACACCTTTAGGTAATACACTGAATTCAGCAGACATCCATCTTGCTTATCACTGAAATATGGACTCCTTTAGAAAGAAAAAGGATGGAAACTAATCATCTTGTTGGAACCGGCAGCATGACCAATAACTGCACAAGTGACAAGATTCTGCCCGTTTGTGTTTGTGTGCCATTAGGAAGCTGAAAATGAGGTCAGTAGGTAGGGGACAGGTGTTGGCAAGCAAGCAGCAGGATCGCAGATAACCCTGGTATGGCACACATGGATTTTGGCAGTCTCAGATGACCCTTCTGGAAGGAGAAGTTGAGGGAAGGAAGAGGAGGAGATGAGGTGGGGGCAGATGACAGAGCAACAGAAGGACAGGATGAAGACAAAGTACGAGCAGACAAAGAACAGCAGAGGGAGGTGGGAAAAAATTAGGGAAGTGGAAGAAGAAAAAGAGCAGAGATGTGACAGGAAGGAGAGCTCAGCATAAAGGATCCTCAGAAATAGTTACATATTTGGGAATCCTGCCAATGTTCATCTTGAGAAGAGGAAACTACTTTACATAGACATGACCCTGATCTGCTGAAAAGGCTTAGCAAAGGAGGGATGGTGGGAGGAGTGGACAGTTGGGACGAAGAGCTGTTCTGATTTATTCTTGTCCTGTACCCACCATCCCCCATCGTACCCGCACTGTGTGTAACTGGACCTCAGGCTTGCTCTAAGGAGAGGGGCCCTATGTAAGAGGCTGGTTGTGCTGAGTTTTAGGAGACAGAGTTACAACAAACAAATTTAGGTATGAAGGTTTGATCCTAGGCTACTTAATCATCGTTTCCTCAAACACTAAAAGCGAACAGTCGAGAGTCTTTCAGGCAGACCTTTCATCCACTATGCTCGCACAAATACTGAGCACAGATGGGTATAAAGTCTCTGAAAATAATCCGCCCTCAGAGAAAACAGACAATTCACCACCAGTCGTCATATAATATTTTATTCCACATAAAAAAAGTTCAAGCGTGGGTTTTAATAAAAAAAAAGGCTGATGATGAGTAATACACAGCTCCTTGCTGAGACAAGACAAGCACAGATGCCCAATATAAAGATGATCATTACTTTCATGTCCGCACACATACACACACACACACACACACACACACACACAATCACTCCTCCGAAATTAAGGGCTTATCATAATTCATGTCTTTATTAACAAATTCTGCTCTGCGCGATCAGAGTATTACAAAATTCCCATCATTCAATTTTACTCCGTAGGCTGTTATCTAATAAAAAACAGCACTTAGATTGGATTTCTGTCAGCCCATTTGCAAAAGCAATCAACTCGAGCGTCTGTAAAGAAAAAACACAATTACCAATAAAAGACAGCACCCCATAAAGTGTGACCCTGAAAATTATCTTCAATAGGCTCGCTCCTCCACTCGCAGACACAGGCCACACTTACATACACACAAACACACAGACTATACAGTGGATGCTGATACTGGTCTACTTAATATTAGCCTTCTTCATCCCCTCTCCAGTTATCCCTCACCCTGCACTGATGCCTCATCCACTTCGTCCTTACTGTTCATGCACACACAATATGCACAAGCTCAGAATAGACTGCTCTTGTGTGTTCACAGTGCAGCAACTAATACATCCATGGGATATTTCTGCTTTGCTTTGCACTTTCTTACACACGCCAAAGTGATTGACATGTTTGTTTGAATTATTCTTCTGATTTTTCTATTAAAATGGCATAGCAGCATGTGTTTTTCATCTTCTAGACACAACGACCCTTAAATAATTATTCAATATTAGATTAACATTAAGAAGAATTGAATTTATATCAGATAAGTGGCATAAATAGTCATAAGAGGTGAGGCACTTAGAAAGCAGCATCCCTGCTATTTAAGCTATTCCAGTGGCACCCTCTTTTGGCAAGAAGCAGGAGTTGAAGCACTTGGCATCTAAATTGCTGACACAGAGAAGTGGTGTGTTGGAAACGTCATTTGCTGCCCTGAAATTATATATATACGCTGTATATGACGATCATGTTGTTTGGTTTACAAATGCGTTTTTGTCATGAAGCTTATTACCTAAAAGCCGGTGCTGCTTGGTGCTCACTCGGTTGGTGTTTTGGACCATGCAGCAGAGGTGGAGCATAGCAAACATGGTGAGGATCATCACCACGCTTTGGAGCAGCAGGGTCAACTCAAACTGCTTCCCGATCCTGAAAGCACACATACAAAAGACATGTTAGTTTGTCTCAGAGCTGTGAGTGTGTAAAATACTATAAAAAGACAACTTATTAAATTAGAGAATATAGAATTTAGTCCAATAGATAATAACTTATAAAACTTTTAATATTTTAACCATATTCTATTAAGCGACTGTTATAATTGTTATGTATATATGTTACATCCATCCATCTATACATTGTCTGTCATTATCTGCTTTTCCTCTTCACAGGGTGCTGGAGCCGTTCCCAGCTGTCACCGAGCGATAGAACAGCGTGGACAGGTTGACAGTCTATGACAGGGCTGACACATAGAGACAGACAACCACTCACTTTCACACCTATAAGCAACTTAGAGTCACCAGTTAACCTAATTACATGTCTTTGGACATGGGAGGAAGCCGGAGTGCCCGGAGAAGAGAACATGGACAGCACACAGAAAGGCATCTAGCTGACCAGATGATTCAGACCCAGGTCCTTCTAGCTGTGAGGCGACAGCGCTAACCACTACACCACTGTGCTGCATATGTGCCATCCAAAGACATAAAAACAAAATCTAAAAGGCAAAAAACTTTCCCTGTCATCCTCACCAGAAGAAGATACGTAAAATGTTGGCTACAAGCAGCACCAGGCAGACTCTCGTGGAGAAGCCTTCAGTGTTGCTGCTCATCTGGATCTCCTGGTACTGTGGGAGATAGGGGAGGGCCCCTCCAAACACCATGATACAGGATGCCAGCCATGACAGCAGAGTCCATGAGCCTTCTGTGTCTTCCTCCTGCAGAACCACCTCTCCATCCATCACTAAGAGAGAAGCTCAGTCCCGTGCAAAGGTTGTGGAGGTTGCACCTTAGAAACAGAGAGGGAACACGATTTATTATTTATCACTGATATTTGTTCATGGGACAAAATTACCGCGCATCCTCACTTCACAATATGCTGCCTAACCAGAAAAGGATCTAACTAAAGCAGCAAACATGAACATGCTCTTAGGTGAAATGAATCTTATATCAGACATCAGTCCAATGTGCCTTTGTACAAGACACTTTGACATGTACAGTAGCAGTACAAAAGTAAACATGGCTGAATTCAGTTTAGCTGATTCGGTTTCTTGGTGATGGTGTTGTGCATGTTAAACAAACATCTGCCTTGAAAAATGTTTCCTTAGATTGGAAACATTTTTCCACAGTCCACAACTGAGGATTTAAGCATTCTTATCTTTCTTTCTTCAGCTGGCAGCAGTGATAA
Organism: Helostoma temminkii; assembly: GCA_900302695.1. Classification (NCBI taxonomy): domain Eukaryota; kingdom Metazoa; phylum Chordata; class Actinopteri; order Anabantiformes; family Helostomatidae; genus Helostoma; species Helostoma temminkii. The sequence continues at coordinate 24,454 of OMLM01014020.1, read as the reverse complement.
TACAGGTGTGGGCCTCTGTCTTTGTAGCTAGCGTACATAAGTCAGCATCTGCTAATGGTTTTATGCTGAGCATGCTTGTAGCTTTCAGCACTTCAGCCAGAAAAGAGAACTGACTCATTAGTCTGTCAGAACAGGTGTAGTTCATTACAGTTTTGATTAATAATTGCTTTATTTGATTTCTCTGCCAATTAAAGCTTCACAACATCTGCAACTTCCATGATTTGATTGCTTTGATTATAAAATCCATTTGTGAAGTGCATTACTATGTAATTATATAATAGTATTGGATTCATCAACAAATTAAGAACTATTTAGTTATAGCCCAAATGCTCGTGAATTTGTGTACAACTGAAGAAAATGCAACTGAAGAAAATGTGCAGGTCATAAAAGTGTATGAACTCTATTAAAAGCTGCAAAAACAACACATCTTATTTATTCAAGTTGGGACCCGCTTATAGGTTCATACATTTGAAGAAACAACAACTGATGTGTGTTTTGTGAATTAGCAGCAGAACAGCCTGATAGGGATGACGGGCAGGGAACTGAAGTGAAAGATCTGCCCCATAGATAACTGAGTACAGATAAAAGCTAAAAAGCCAGTATCCAGTGAAGGCAGTGATGACAGGCAGGTGCTGGGGGGACCAGGGTGGGAGGTGTCAGTATTAGCTGTCACAGTGTGGAGATAACACATCAAAATGTAAGTCTGTGTCTCCTCCTACTAACTGTCAGAGAGCAACAACACTTTACATTTTATTACCCAGCTGTTCTGTCTGAATTACTCGCTTAACTAGTTCAGCTTCTTAAGTACTTCAGTTCCTGAAAGTGCAGTGTTCTTATGCCAAGAGTTAGCAGGCATTTGAGGGGACACATCAATCAATCACATCAATTAGTCAAAGCTCCTTGGAAATTTAATGCGAACGTTGTTGTGTTCATAAGGCCACGACCTACACATTCAGCGTGCAAGTACAGGGCGTTGGTGTGGAGTGATTCTTCTGTGACTGGTGGTTGGTGGAGCTGTACAACAATCATTGTAAACTATTTCCACTGTCTGCACCTGTGCTCCGTTTATTGTCAGCCAGTCAGCTGAAAATCACTTATATATAACTTATGTATAAAGCTTAAAGAGTAACCAGTCAGTACTCTCAGAAGTACTTTAGACACAACAAAATAATAAAAACTTAATAAGTTCTTTTGTAGTAACTTGCTATAACACTGTGGTAAGGAGTGCTGCTGACAGGCTATTTCAACACAGCCCCACTCAGCTTTACACGGTGAAGTCATCCAGAAGATGAAAAATAATTACTCATCAGACATCTGTTACTTCACATAACTTAGCTGTAAGTAAGCATTAATATTCCAGCCAAGGCCTCACAAATCTACCTGTCTGAAGGAGAGCCAACTCTCAAGTACTGCACACTGCAGTCAGTCTTATTTTAATGCTGCTGGTTTGAACATTTTGAAACTTTAAGATTAATAGCAATTCAGTGTGAAAATAAACCCACAGATCCAGACTTCTTACATACATACGTTAAACATTATTCGGGAACTTAACAGTCCAAAGCGTCTCCAGCTATTTCCTGCTGCTGCTGCTGCTGCTGCTGACAGTAGCCTAAATGTGTTGGGCTACCTCCTGAAGCAGAACAAGCTGTGTTATGTAAGCAAAGCATAGCTCCATGGGGTTGGGCTAACATGCCTGAACTTTTAGGCATCAAGACTGGGCTACTGGGTTCCAGCAACTACAACAACGGGACACAAAGAAAGTTATTACACAGTGTGGTGACTGTACAGTGTGTGTGTATAATGCACAATTCACCTCTTTCCCCTAAACGTTTCCCAAAAGTCTCCAGAGAAACGCTACATTTCAAAAAGTACAGTAACAGTATTTTTTAAACTGCACAAAGCAAACAGGTCTGACATCGGTCCTGATGAGGACAGAATTTAAGATTAAATATTTTATAGGTAAACTGTGAGCAACTTCACTCACCAGTCGCCTTCACTCACTTTCTTTCTCCGTCTCAAACCCCGCAGTCACACCAGCGTTTCAGCGTGAAAGCGCTGGACTCACTAGTGGCTCTAACTTTCAAATCCCAACTCGTTCCCACGAGAGGAGAGGAAACGTGCACGCGCCAGTAGGCACGCAGACATACACGCGCACAAATACATATACAGTCATTTATTGCAGTTTCAGCAGCATTAAACGGTTAGTAGTTAATGTTGAGGCACTCAATGGGATTCACCATAATTCGTATAAACAATTGCTTTTAATGGAATAAACTACACAGCACTGTGTTTGCTCACCGTCTAAAACTCAATGTCCCATAATTCTTGGTACTCGAACTGAAATCTTGCGAGACTCTGCGTGTTGTTAAACAGCTGACTGTGTGGTGGGTGGTGCGAAGGACTGTTATCTGTTTCAATTGCTACAAACCACATAGCAAAATAATCGGTTCACATCTTTGTGAATTGTAGTACTGTTTAGGCACTGATAATCACATACACTATAACATGGCTGAGACAGATCCCAAGTCGGTGCAGGACCTGACTAATGTGGTAAGTCGTGATCGTGTTGCTAAGCTAGCGTTAGCCACAGTAGCTTAGCTAGCAATGGCAGTATCAGTGCTAAAGATGGCAAGCTAGCGTTAGCCACAGTGTGCCATATTTGTGGAATTTGCTGTTTTTTTATTTGACCGAACAACAAAATTAGTGATTAAATCATTATTTAAAAATGTGTAATGACATAAGACGCCCTGACTTTTGTTTAGTTTTGTTATGTTAACGTTATGTAATGGTTAATTGGTCCTTAAAATGCACCATTAAATCACAACCGAATAAGCCGAAAGCTTTAGCTGCAGAAGTTATTCTGCTGTGTAATGTTACATCTGTAGAGACTCCAGTGATAGTACATTTTAAGTATTTGCATCACACTTTTACAGTCCTACTAAGATAACTTGAAATTGTTCTTTATAGCTGAGGTTGTGTCTGGGTGTTGTCATGGAAATGAGTTTAAGACTCGTTGAGTCATCTTCTCAAACCTGTAACACCTCCACCCACTTTACTTATCATTTAAATCTATTTGCCAAACACTTGGGTAGTTAAATAAATTGTGAAATGCACCATGTTATTATTGTTGGTGTGTGTGTGTGTGTGTGTGTGTGCTAGTAATATATTCGTCTAGTGACATTAAGGTCAGTCGGAAAACCTAATAGAACCATATTAAATTATTTCCAGACATAAAATGCAAAAATAGTGTAAATTTGTGGTGCTTCCGGTGCTCGGCAGATATACCAGCCATAGTGAATTTAAGTGAAATTTTTGTGGTTACTAAGTTACTAAGCTAACACAGTTGTCAAGGAAACAAGATATCTCTGTTATCATTGTCCTGCTGCTTTTTCAGATTGTTCATAGAGAGCAGGCATGGTGCATTAGTATTGAAGTGCTGGTGATATTCAGTGCCAGCAGTATTAACTGTACTGAATAGTCTACTGGCATTACTTCAAATTATTTACCTAATTAAACTGATTTATCTTTCTGCTGCCACTTATGGTATTTTTGCTTTTTGTTTTCAAGGTCCAGACGCTTCTGCAGCAGATGCAGGACAAGTTCCAGACCATGTCAGACCAGATCATAGGGAGGAATATCCTTTTTTGATTAAATGCGTTACCTTTCATTTTTAATTTGTCATGTTTATGACTCGTTAGTTTTTTTTCCAATGACCACCTCTTTCTTGCAGCAGTCTCTCTCCACAATACAGTACTAAGAACATTTTGTTGGACATTGAGGTCAAATATTTGAGATCTTTTATTTTAATAATGTCCCTTAACATTTTCTGCACTTGATGAGATGAGCACACGTATTGATGACTTGGAGAAGAACATTGCTGACCTGATGACCCAGGCTGGTGTTGAAGAGATTGAGGCAGCGCCAGAAAAGGCTAAAGAGGGTCAAGGCTCTTAATGAAGGTCAGAAGGAAGTTGTAAGCCCATCTTTATTTCTATCTAGGATTTTTATTAATTTTTTTAGCTTTGAGTTTGAGAAGTTCACCTTCATTCACAAAGCTTTTTCTTGTCTGTCCTACAGGTTCCCAAGGTACAGGGTGTGAAGTCGGTCCTAAATTCAGGAGCAGCAGACTTTTCCATTCTAAACATGAATTCTGTTGATTTGATGTGTTATCGTGTGAAATGCTTTTTTATATATTCAGTATTGTGGTAAATGGTTAACAGTTATGTAATGACTTGAAAAGTTGAACGTTATTGTAAGCTAGAGTAGTGTGATATGCCCTTCAGAACTTAAAATGCTAACGTGCAACTTCTGAATTTAGAAAGCCAACCTGGAGGTTATTTAGCAGCCATCACATATAATTAATTCAGTCCTACTGAGATGATGGTTGATAAGGACAGTTTTGCCATAGCCTGTGCTGAGAAGAACAATCTGCAGGTCACCAGGCAAGTAGAACCTGCATACCTACCATCTTGGGAAATGAGGATCTTTAACTCTGCAGTGTTTTACAGCTAGCACTGTTTCTATAAAGGTGTGGATGCATTCCAATTCTGATTTTCTTCTATGGACGCTATTTAATACAATGCTGTTATGTATTACAGAAATATTTGGCCAGGTGCTGAGTGAATTTTTAAAAAATATATTAACTCTGAGGTGCTCTAGTGTCTGTTTTTGCTTTTTCTGATCATGTGGACCATCTCACTGTTCCGTGGTTATTTGTCCGTGTGACAAATTATATGAATGGGATTAGAGGTAACGGCAACCGTATAACACGTTTATACAAACTGTTAATCACACCTTTCCTGCATAATAGGAACCTTTATTCAAATCAATATAAACACAAAATGAACACAAAAAACAACAAGCCAACAGAGATCTTCAGAAAGTGCCTAAAGTATGAAACAAATGAATAGCATTAAACAACACAGCGCATCACAATGGTGGAGCTTGTTTGTGTCACACAGTCTAGTACAACAGTCGTCTATGAACATATTAAAAATACAACATTCAAGTACTATACTTAATATAAAGTGAATGGTTCCTTGATTGCATTGTAATATCAAAGCTCATGACACTTGAGTTTTAGAAAATTCAAGTTAGAACTCAAAGTCTGCCTCTGTCATGTCAATGGCCCAGGCAAACTTATCCCTCTGAGTCTTATTGTAGATTTTTTCTACAGGTACCTCCATGTTCTTACACCTGCAACAAACAGAACAAATGTGAAATATATATAAATAAGTACATTGCAATTAATACTGAACAACACAAGTTAATCTTCTGATAAGTCTACTTTTTTCCTAAAAAAAAACAAAACACATTAAACTACATTTATGTACATGTTAGTGAATTTCCCCCCTGGAGATCATTAAAGTATTATATTGCTGAAACAATGTTAAGAAACAAAGTGATATGGAACTACAATAGTTTGCCTCAGTTAATATACTGGCATTGTAATAATGCTATCAAATTTGGCATCTGAAAAATTCATCTGTAGAGTAAGATTTGTTGATCCAATCCACACACCTGAACCTGTGAGCCATACAACATAGGTTACCATGGAGATTAAAACAATCAGGTTCGTGAGGCTGGAAATCCTAAATTAAGTCCAAAATTTGCTACCTGAGTTAGTAATGGCCCCAGGGGGAGGTGCTACATGTAGTTTTATTTGAAAACTATTGCACATGGAGATATTTTTCTGTTGTACTACAACTATGCAGATGCATGAAGGAAACAAGTTTATAAATGTTTTTATTAAGACGCTTAGAATGTTCATGGTTGTATTCACTCACCAAGCCACGCTTATGCGTGGGTCCAGATAGTTTAGCTTTGAGGTACCTAGGGCAATCTGTTTGTTCTCCTCTCTGTCAGTCGCCTGCACCTCCATCTTTAGCAGCTGCTCCTCACAGCGCTTCACTGCTGCCTTCTTTCGCTCCACCAGCCTGGCAGAAAATATTGAAAAAGCCAAGTGCAATGTAGTCACACAGTTGTCTCTAGTACAGATAAAGTCCTGGTTTAGAGGAGCAAAAGGAAGTGTGTTTTATGAAAGTTTTATACACTTGTGGCTTAAATGTAGACTCAGTGTGATTAATTGATTTTGTGACAAATAGTTTACATTTTTTACTAAAAATTTTCATCTGACATCCAGTGAAATCACATGCCCCTTTTCTATGCTGAATGCTCAATAGTGAATGCTACACGGTGTTCTTTGTTATTATATTCAACAGTCTGTAATTGCCATTTCATTGTAGCACAAAGACTTTTGTCCTTCTTGAGTTTGTTGTTGTGGTGGCTACTACCACATCTTACAAATGAAGAATGTATTTTCCTACAGATTTAACCAACAGCTCAAGAAGTCCATTATTTGGAGGCTCATAACTCTGGATCTTGTGTGTAGCTTGTCATTTACTTTACAAAGATGTGCTTGGATTTTAAGATAAATGCTTGACTTTTTTTGTTTGTGTGTGTGTGTGTGTGTGTGTGTGTGTGTGTGTGTGTATTTACTAAACTACTGTGACACTTACGTCTGCAGCTTGGGGTCAGAACTGCCTTTAGACTTGGCCTCCTTCTTGGCCTGTTTCAGTTCCGTCTTAGCTAGAGACAGCTGTTCCTTTCTAGCATCAATCTGGGTGGAGCACATCAAGACGTTAGCATGTTTTTATATATGCATTATGTAAATAGCCTTGATTGGGCTATTCTTATAGAAAGTTAACTTTGCTGGATTCAATGAGTAATGACGTGTCCCTGATACTAAGTTTAATGTTCTTACCTTGACCTGTAGGTTAGCCATAGACTGTTCAAAGGTTTTTGGCGGTGCCCGCTGGTGGTTACAGAGAATAGCAACTGCTCTGTTCGCCCTGTTATAGGACAGCAGTTTTTCTGCCACACTTTCAGACTCTTTGGACGGTGACAGAAAAATAGTTTGTATTTGAGCATGAACGTCCCTCTGAGAAAATATATCTGATCAGAATTATACACAGAAAATTCAAAGATAAAATCATCCTGGCATCCCTCATGTTATAACCTCCCAAGCTCTCAACCTCACACACACACACACACAGCTACCATTTTATTTCAGTTATTCAGCTCGCCATTAGCTCCATCTATTCTTCCTGGGGTCCACACAATAAGCACTGCAACCACATGCCAGTCTGCAGATTGGCTCTCAGTGGCAATCCAGAAATGAGAAGATAGTATGACACTTTTATCTGTAAATGAGAAACTGTGGCAGAGGCAGCCAATGCGGCCCTAATATGACTGAGGCAGATGCACAGCACTGGCTACGGTGATAATGTACTCCTGCCATGACTGGAAAGGCTGGCTGACATCAGAGTATCTTAAATCAAGCAAGCTAAAAATAAAAAATATATAAAGCATGGCAGTTTTATCATAGGACTCCATGACAAAAGCAGCCAGGTAATGAGACAATGATAAGAGCCAGACTGATAAAAGGCTTCAGTATTAACGCTGCTGGTAACTGGCCAACAGTTGTGGAACATGAGCAAGTGGCTAAAAAGCTTAAGTATGTTATAAAGTAATTTATGTAAGATTAGAGTGCTTTATATTAGTGTGAGTGATTTACCATTCGTGAGCTCTTTGAGCTGCTGCTGCAGCGTGATGGAGGCGTTGTATGTCCTAAAGACCTTTGCAGTCAAACCTGGCATTAGAGAACTCAGATGCTTGTTCAGTAGGGTTGTCTGCCATGAGAAATGGAAAGGAGAGGCAAATACATACACAAATCAGTGTGGTACAGTATGTAATACACTCAGTACTGTCACCACTAAACCGCTGGACCAGCTGAAGCCATACATATTATCTACCACTAGATGGCACTGTGGGATTGTGTCGCTGCAGAATGTAGGGATCCGCAAAATACTGTGTATAAAAAAAAAAAAAAACAAAAAAAAAAAAACACAAGAAATCCCATCTCTGCCTTCATTATGAACATCATCCATTAGAGCATTGAGCTTAAAAAGATCACAATACTGTTTCCCCTCTGACATTTCTGTAGATATTATAACAAGTTAGAACTGTCATAGCAGGTGTTTAGATAGCCATTAGTTCCTGTCAGCAGGCTGCAGCTTCAGCAAAGAGATGAAACAAAGTTAATAACATAAGAACACACTGGTGTGACAAAACAAACATGCATGCTTACAGAACACATAGTGATATCAGGTGATCAGGTGTGAACTGTTATTGAACTGCTATACATGAAAGCACACAAATGGGGAAAATAGGAAACATAAGCTTGATGGTGACCTCAGTTTGGCAAAAAAAAAAGAAAGAAAAAAAAAAAGATGAAGATTACAATAATGATGCAGTTGGTTTAATCAGAGGGAGGTCAGGACCGGGCTGTTTGAGGGCCACAAGCTTGAATGTGTGTCCCAGTGCAGGTGCCTTAGAAACAGGGTGAGAAAGGATTTTCAAGTATACATACATGTGGATTATTGTGCTGGAGAGGTACACACATGTGCACACACATTTACTTTCGTGCCTGCTTTGCTAATGAGCTACCCAACTCTGCCCCAGAAATGCTAATGAAGGTGTCTGCAAGTCTGAGGGGCAAGTGTGATAGCTCTCACACCCCCAACTCCCTTGGCACGGTGTGTTATGCATGCATAAGTGTGTGTTTATATAGGTGATCCATGTCACCTCCTAAAGCATTATTGTCATCACTGCATTTCTAATTTACTGGACTTTATCATTAACATACATCTAGCCAACTAATGCCAGGAAGAAATACTGACTTCTGCCATTCTAAAATGAAATGTGTCCAAATGAAGCAGTAGATAGGGACTATGCATTGCTGCAAGTAACTTTTCATTTCAAGATGTAGTTAAAATCCCATTGAGGTTACAGTTAACCCAAGACTGCAGACGGCGTGTGAACTGTAGCTCTAATGATGCAGGCTCAGGAGAGAATGCATTCACACAAGTCTGACAAACACCACAATTCTCAGCTCAGACCAGACACGCTCAGAAAAACCACAATTACCGTGGCTGATCATTTTGCAACGTGACACCTCCCTCTCTTTCTGAAATGCCATTCAGTACAACGCATTTGCTACACAGAATGTCTGCAGATATCGGACAGCCTGGGCCACTTCAAGGGTTTCTGCACTCTATTGTAGATTACTTATGCAAAATCAGTGCAACTGATTTCTGCATTTCTGCATTTTGTAAAGATGGCTAGAGATGGGACAGAAAAGATTTATCACTACAGGTCGTGTCCCAGACCCAGGGTCTAATACTTAGAGGAATAATATGGAATATATTTACTTTCCTAAATAATAAAATGAGCATTACATATCATCAGGGTGTAAAGAACCATGCTAAGTTGAATTATTGACTCAAGCAACAGTGCAATAGACTGTAAATTCTTTTTTCAAATGTTCATTCCCAAACCAGAACATCTGTTTCTGTTTGGACCTCTGGGATCCTGACCACCGCACATTTGCTAAGTAGCATTTGCACATCACAGATTGCTAGACACAAAACCTCTTAGAGCCCATATAGATTTTAAGACAATGAGTTGGCAAATTTTCTTCTGAAAAGGTAACGACTGAACTTTAGCAAAAGTTAGCTAACTTTAATTTATCAAAGTTAGCAATCAGTATTTTAAGCAAAATCAAGTACTGTCATTCATAGTCTGCAGTGCATGTGCAGACAGTTTATCAGTGTATTTATTTGAGACACACAACTGCTGAAGTGATACCGACTAGAGCTGACTAGTGCTGTCATGCTAACATTAAATGCTCTCAGTATCAATGACGGGGCAGGCAGACCTGTGCTCTCCTCCTCCTCTCAGCCTAACCGGCTTCACTTGATCCCAGTCAGATGAGGTCATCAGGAGGACACCACAACCTTCATACAAGCTGACATTTCATTTAACATTATGTGAAATGGAACTTTTAATACCATACATATACAACCCCAGTTGCAAAATCCTTGGGATGCTGTGTAAAATCTACATAAAAACAGAATGAAATTATTTGAAAATCTCACAAACCTATATTTTATTCACAACAGAACACAGAAAACACATTAAATGTTTAAACTGACATACATATTAAATAGACTATTTCTCTTGATGTGTGAATGCATTTTCAACAGAGTATGTCCAGGTGGGTGCTGCATGTGTGAAAGTACAACTCAGAGTAAAGTCCAGACCTGATCGCCCGGAGAGAGTCCGGAGTGCATGTGTAAAAAGGGCTTTAGTGTCTCAAATTTAAAGATGGGCAGATGTTCATTAATCTATGAAATGCTGCTTCTACAATTGGTCAAACTATTTAAGAATAATGTTCCTCAATGTGGAATCGCAAAGACTGAACATATCATGATCTACAGTACATGATATCATAAAATTATTCTGAGAATCTGGAGAAACTTGGTACACAAGGAACAAGGCCGAAACCCAATATTGGATACCTATCTTTGTGCCCTCAGATGGCATCACATTAAATACAGACATGATTATGTGAAGGACATGACCTCATGGGCTCAGGAATGCTTCCAAAAATCATTGTCTGTGAACACAGTTCACTGTGCCATTCAAAAATCCAAGGTAAAGTTCTACTATGCAAAGAAGATGCTAAGTATGAATGAGATCCAGAAACACCACTAACTTCACGGGGTCAAAGCTCATTGTAAATGCTCTGTGGCAAAGTGAAACACTGTTCTATATTCCAATTTGCTTGACCACATCCTCCAGACTACAAAGGGGAGAGGCCATCTAGCTTGTTATCAACACTCAGTCCAAAAGCCTGGCCTGGGGTGCTTCAGTGCCTACTGAATGGTCAGCTTGCTGTTCTGTTGAAGCTGCAGCCAGCTGACATGTACACATTAAAAATATTTGGTGCATCTTGAAACACAAAGTACAACAAAAAGGACTCTTGAGCAGTAAGAGTCCTATATCAGGCATGATTGAAGTTTAAGTTTTTCTGTACAGCACAAATTAGAACCATATGAAGCAAGCTGAAAAGTGGTGAAGGCATAGTTCAACTGGATTATTGCTTCTTTAAGCCACACACTGAGCAATACAGTGGGCCACTCTTCTTATGTATCTAACCTTTTGTTCAGGTGGTCTAGCTTCTAAACTCCTCAGTGGTTACATGTTCGAAGATGTGAGGAGAATTCATTAAGAAGAAGCTCACCAGCCAGGCTAGTTTAGGTTCAAACGTCAGAGAGGTTATTAATAGTATATGACTCAAAGTTACTCAGGTCCTTTACTTCATCTACCTTTCCAGTTCCAGTTTTCCATATTTGTCTTTTGTCAGCACCTTCTGTCTTAATTTTCTGAAACACCATCTGGGAATAGCAGCACACTTGACAGTTTCACCATTCACCTTCCATCTTTCTTCCCATTTCTTCCCCAGTTTTATTTTTATAGCCCAATATTACAAACCATACATATTCCTCTTCATCATTTTAGCCCGTCTTTGCCTCTTTGAATTCTCCCCCTCTCCATATTTCATCTTTCTCATCCATCTCATACCTCTTTCCACCATCATCCATGTTCCCCTTCCTCATCTTCTTGCACCAGGACCACCTGTCTTTGTGTACTCCTACACAGACACCCCCACATCCATCTACTCCTCTCTCAGTGGCCTGGCCTTTCTGGGTGTCAATCAGACCTGTCCACAGCAGCCATTACTATTCCACTTCCAATACAACCTGACATTTCCTGACACACCAGAGGGCAGAGAGCAGAGGCTGTGCACTCCCTCCTTCCATTGCCCTAACTCTTCATTTCTCCCTCTTGTCATGTCTTCCATATTCCTTTTCTTACCAGTCAATCATTCTATACCAACATGTGGGCTGGCTCTCAGACCTTCCTAATGTTTTATCACCATTTCCTTTGTTAAACGCCTCTCCCCCATTTTGACCATTACACTAATTCATGCATACATTCCCACCTACATTCCTGTCTCTCTTGAGAGCATCACAAGGTATTTCTCAGTAATCAGAGCACTTAACCCAAGGTCAACAGGCTGTGAGATGCTGTAGCAATAGCCTGGTTATCCCTACAGTAAACCTGTATATTGAGTGATTCTGAACATGTTTCCCCATCAAGGACAACTTTTTGACCTGGGGTATAGATTCAAACAGACAAATTATGTGGCTGGTCTTGTTTGAAGCCTAGCATCTCCCTGTAGCGCATTAACCATGTGTATAACTGCTGCATTCTGTGTAGCCTTGCTGCCTGCAGCTACAAGAAAAGATTGAAACGACGTCAGATTTTTATGTGTGGAAATTGATCCACTCAGCACGTTCACTCTCAATTTTCACTCGCACAGTTTCCTTTTTTATCTGCTGGAGTCCATCCCCTTTCTCTTTTGAAAGTCCTCTTCTCTCCTCGTCTCCCTGTTTCCAATATCCTTCCCTTCTCCTTACCTACGGTTTCCTCACTTTGCATCTTTCATCTTGCCACAGCAATGGTTCATCCTCATTCAATATCATCTCTTATACCTTTCAATTTAGTTCCTGCTTTGCTTTGCTGCAGCCTCTGTCCCCGGAAAACATAACAAAAATGTAAATTTATTTTGCTTTTACAGACTTTTTTTCCCCCCTTTCTTCAAATACTACACACTTTAAACACAACCCTTAAAAAAACTAAGGTATCCATTTTTACCAAAGTTTGCAATTATGAACCAATTTTTTCCAGTGACCATAATTTTTACTACTTATTTGCAGATGTACAAATGTAGAGCACCAGATGACAATATTTCACAAAAGGTTCACAACCTAACAGGCAATAAAACATGTAGATGCTAAAAGACAATTAGAAAGACACTCACACTAAGGCGGTCAAAAAGGTCATCTCCAGGTTGCTTGTTCTCCAGGAACAGTTTAAGATTCTTAAAAACCTGAAAAGATACACAAAGACATTTGATCAGTATGACTTAAAAGTCAATGCTGAAAATAATTAAAGGAAAACTTAATCATCATAGTTTAACACCAATCAGTTAAACTTCAAGGATAAGAATCTGTTCGTTTAGGAATCACAAGTGATTGTGAATCTGTTTAACCTGCTTTGATGCAGATAATAGTGACACCAGATCCAATAGTAATACAAAACTTAGGACAATCCCCATTACATCTGACATTTCCAGTGACACTGTGGGTTCCACAGATGCACTATTCCTCCAAATAAACATCTAATATGCAACACACACAATTAACAGCAACTTAAGTAACTTTATAAAACATACTGGCATATGCACTGGCTGATTTTGGTGGCAACTCTGTCCCCCCCTTGGCAATAAACTGAAAATAAAAAAATGAAAGCTTAAGTGCTATTGGGATAGCACTTGATTAATTCATTAATTAAATTACATATGTAATACATACATTATTTCCCATTGATCTCAGTGTGTAGTAAAAAGGTGATTGCATTTACAGTATATATAAGACAAACATATAATCCCAAGTACATTTTTGGTTCCTAACCCACCAGAGGTTATAACTGGAAATTCCACCCCTCCATCCTTGTTCCATTTTATTCCAAGTGACATTTAGTAGCAATCTCACAGATTTCCCTGGGAATTGATGATGCTAAAATATGCAAGCGACTAATTAATTCTAGCTAATGTGTTGCTTTTGAATGCACTCATTTAAATAATTCTATGTTCTGCCAAGAAACAAAGCACTTTGGCTGTCAGGTGCTAACATTTCTTTTTCAATCTCTGGAATAGAAGATAGCATGGGCCGACACTGGAGGAGGGGTTGAGAATTTACATACGCATACATACGCACACAAAAATATGACAGCTGTCTGACAGCATGCGGACAACTAAACAAGATTAAAAAATAATTTATCCAGACACATTTTGTTTTCGTCTATTGTGGCATCGACTAACCTGCTCATTTCAGTACACATCATCATTTACTCCATCACATAGACACAACTAACAATAATTGCTGCAGTCCTTAATTGTTTTTTACAGTACCAATGTCGGCAGCTTGTCCTGTTGGTCTTCATGTTATGTGGAACCAACAAAACATCTTAAGGTGAAACAGGGTGAAAAATTTAAATGGTATGTGGCTGACATAAGTAAGTCAAGTGGGTTTAAAAAAAAAAATAAAAAAAAAAAGGGTATGGCATATTAGTTTTTACACTTTACCTGAAAGAACTACATAGTGGTGGTTGTTCTATAGGTCCTCTCCGAGAGAGAAAGGCAGACCATAAATACAGAAAGTAGCTAAGAACTTTAGCAACAAGTTGAACTGCACCTGTGAAAGATCTGAAGTGCTGAAAACAACATTACAGCATGTCTACACTCAAAGTGTTACAGAACAGATATGTCACTATTTGAATCAATTCAACCATCTACACCACCAGCCTAAAAGCTTGCATTTCACTCTCCGATTATACCTGCTACCACATCACAAACCATACTTTCACATTTCAAGATAATTTTTCCTGCGTTCTACACACATAACAATCACTCTGACTGTGTACTGCAGAACCAAACTGTAAGTGACCTATATTTAGTACTTTGCCTCATGGCCATAGTGTCAACATATAGAGCAGTGAGGCTGCTGCTGCTCACATGATGTTCATGCTACACCTATGTAAACACAGTGTTTCTATTATCACAGTCTGTACTGTGAATATTCCTCAACACCACGGCACATTTTAAAAGGACAATGCAAATATTTAACATATTTAGTTCATGTAGTTGTCATGAAAAGTAAAATTCATCCCTGTAGAAAAAAAAGTCTTCTGCAGACCAGTGTTAGCTAAAACTTCATCAGAGTTCATTTGAACAGAATGTTGATGATTGATTGACGCCTGACTTTAAGTGTGGTATTAGTGAGTTACATTTTCCTCCATGAAGATGTAAAAGGACTGGAGAATACGGACTTGAATTCAATCTACTATTATGCCATAAGGACAGTTCTAACTTCCCTTTTCGTTTCAGGCTCTGTGTGATACATTTACATTTGACCTTCTCTGCAGGGACTTCTGCCAAAATCCAAAGGGCAAAACCTAAATTATTATAATGAAATACACTGATTTTGTATCACAATGAACAGCTCTGACACAGGTGTCTTATCAGAATGGACAGATTGCATTGGATGAACCATCTCAAACAGCAGCATAAAAACACAATTTTTTGAAAACAATAAGTCCAAACAATCCAAAATTAAAAGGCATGCAGACTGATCTGTGTGGAGGTGTCAATTTGTGCCGCTGTTGTTCGTTTACCTTTTTAATTACTGGGACCTTGTTGTAATAGCGAATAGAGTCTTTACCGAGGAAGTCAAACTCCACCACACACTCACTGCCTTCCAGTTGCTCATGCAGGGTGATGTGCTCGACACGTAGCGAGCAGCAGCCCACCGTGTCTGCTGTCTCTCCCTCCTCCTTCTCGTTACCAGCTCTCAGCGCCAACTGTATGGGTCAGAAGATACAGAAGCAAGTATACATCAAATCCACACATGCACACCAAGAACTGTTTATCACCATAATTTTCATTCAGAGCAAATACGCCAATCAGACGAACATATATAGTACAGAAATACACCGCACAGCAGCACTACATTACAAAGAACTGAATTCATCTTGACACAAGCTAAAAGCAATCAAACATATTTCACTCAATGCAAAATGAAATAATTAGCTTGAGATCACTGTAAGAAAACGGTTACACAATCAGTTTTTCCATCTATGTGAGAAAAAGAAAAGGCACACTGCAGTGATGTCCAGCATTGTTGGCATTTCTCATCAGATCAGCACGTTAAGAAGACAACAATGACAGCAGTTTATTTCTAGTATTGCTGTGTAAACATGACATTTGGTATCATAATTGCTGGATCTTTTCTGAAATAATTCTTAGATCCTAACCTTGTCTATAAAGTAGAGAGCCACAGCTCTTTGGCGAATGCCCATCTCTTTAGACTTGAGATCCTGAAGATACTGGTTACGGATGTTGTCCACACATGACTTCAGTTTCCGAGCAACCTCATATTTCTCCCAGTCCTTCTCTCCCTGCATTTAAAGCATCATGGAAAAGAAAAAAAAACAGAGGAAAATGGAAAAAAAGTAAACAAGTCTTCTTCAAATTGGTTTTCAATATGGAAATCATAGAATTAATAATTGTATTAATAAATATAAAAACACACAACCATAATGACACATTTGTCATTGCCTGCTGTTTGCTGATGGTTGTATATTGTAACCAAGACACAATTAAACCCATCAGTGAAGACAGACACACAGACACACAGACACACACACACACAGAGTCATAGAGACTAACGGTAGAATAACTTAACCTTTACACATGAAAAATGGAAAGAAGGAAGCGAATGAAAGAGAAATTAGGGTAAGGAATAACAAGACATATTTCTGAATAAGTCACATGGGCAGCAATTTACTCTTGAACAAAATCATTATGGAATTTTAATAGCTCATAGAGGAAAAAAAATAAACATTAGGGTATTTAAATGCAAATGTCTTACAAAAAATACTTTACTGATTGAGTTTACTGACCATGATGAAGAGGCATGTCAGGTGCTTGTAATTACACAATGCAAATTTAACATGAGAAAAAGCTTAAGTTAACTACATAAATAAACATGCCTAAAAAAAGCTATGATTGAAAAGTATCTTTACGTCAATCACTATACATAGGTCTTAGGGATGTCACAATATCGATACCAGTATCGGGTCCAATACCACCCTCGTACTCGAAAAAATTCTTCGATACCGCATCCGATACCACTTTACATCAAGCAGTAAGCAGCAGACGAACTGGAAGTAACGATACGCAACTGATAAACAATCCGGTTAATTTTCATAATAAAACATTAAGGTATGTGTACATGTCTCTAGCTGCTTGACTGAATGCACCCAGTGCTGGCTTCTTCTCCATGTCCTCTGCTGTGCTGCAAACAGTTTTTCGTGTAAAACACACTAAATCATTATGAGCACTAATATAGATTTTACACAAAATGGCAAATATTAGATCTATTTCTGTTTTGTTTTGTGTTATTTTGGAAAAAAAAAAAAAAAAACATCCTCCTTTCTGGTTTAAAAAAAAAAAAAAAAGCACAAATATCAACAGAGAATACCGAAATATAGAAGTTGGTAAAAAGCCAGATAAACGGTCCGGTTTCACCTGATCTCTGTGAAAAATGACACTTTGAAGAAGACTGACTAAACAGGTCTCAAAGCTGTGCACTGTGGAAAAAAATATATATTTTATGCTTATTAAGTGTTAGAATAACACACAGAGAGACATTGCAAACAAAACAATTTCGAGGTTCATACACCAGCCAAGCCATAGCAGGTGTATAATTTTTGGATGTGAACAATTGTCTCCTGTTTTGCATTTCATTTCGTCACATATTTTGTCATAGTTGCTAACAATCCTGATTTTCTTGGTAGACTCCCTTTTTTATTATCCTCTCCCGAGTTTCTCCCATGCCAAAAATTCTCCTACATTTCTTCAGATTTCCTAATTTAGTTATCACAGCATGAGTATGTTGCTGTGCATCACAAGAGTATTTATTCTTTGTTTATTTGAGCTTTTGAACATTTTAGAAGAAAATGTCCGCCATCCCTGATCTTCTTGGTTTTTTTTTTAGGTCTCAGGGTTGGTAAGTATGCCTATAGGAAAATATAGGAATTTCTGTATAGGTAAACTTTTTAAGCCTTTCCAAGCTAATCACAAAAAAATGCTTACAAATTATATTTAAATTATACCCACCACTAATTTCTCTAGAGAATTCACATTTAGAAATGATTGTTAAACTTTTAAACCTGTTATTTGTTTGTTTTTGATTTGTGTATCCTATTGAAGGATTTGCACCTGGGTGCACCCTCAATCAGAATAACTGGACAGCACACTTAGGCTGATTAATATTTATTGCTATATTTGGGTTGTTATGGTACCATTCACTATAATACAAAGGTTTGGAAAGATCACCATAAGTCTCCGCAAATATGTATTAGATAAAGTGACTAAACAACTGTATTTACACAGCTGTCTTTTACCAGATTCATCCAATGCTGATTCAAAGGCTGACTATACTGGCAAAACTGATCACTGCCCCATTTCATTCATTAGAAGTAATTTCTTTATTCATAGAAAAAAAAAAAGAAAAAAGAAAAAAGACACACATACACATCTCATATTAGCCTCCCAATGTATGCTATAAGGTATTGATTGTTCAGTTGAGCTACTGTAAATAAATTACTGTGGTTACTAACAAAGACTTGTCAAAGTTTTTGTTCAGTGGCAAGCACTTGAATCCTGGGGATATTATTGCAACACTTGACTGGGGGTGATTTGTGAGAATAGTACTGAAAGCCCTAATTAAAAACCTTAAGTGTTCAAGCAAAGTCAGAGCCTCAAACAGACCGTGCCTGGTTATCCTAGAATAAATGCATGAAACTTTTCTTTCATGTGACAACTGGTTAAATAAAAAACATAATACTTTATTGCTAAAGTTGTGGCAGCTTTATGACGTATCTGTGCCTAATAAAGAAAAAAACATTTTCCATTACGCAGCAGACTGACAGGCTACCTTGAGTTTTGAGTTGGCATTGAGCATGATGTATTTAATAGAGCCCTGGATGTTCTCAGTCCAGCTGGCCAGCCACGTCACAGTGTTGTCGTGTCGAATCTCTTTCCAGTGGTGACCAGCAGGGGGAACCGGGATTTTGGATTCTCTATCAGAGGAAAAAAAAACATTTTTTTAAATGTGTACTGCACATAGTGCGTAAGCACTCAGAGCATTTGCATACAAACTTTTGAAACCTATGAAGGCTCAAGGCTACACATACAGTGAAGGTACCAATAACATGGATAGAAAAGTTGTAATCGTCATCTGTGTCAGCTAATACAAGTACAAACCTCTTTACAGCACTCTAGGCTATAGCATAATAACAATTCTTGTGAGATGTACTGCTGCATACTATATTTTAGAGGCCAACAAGTAAAACCCTTTATTTCTGTAGCCATCCAAACATGCATCACCGCAATTGCACTCTCACTTGCTGCAGTTGATGATGACGTCTTCCGGCTCGATCCTTTTCTTCAGCATGCCCTGTTTGGGGTGTTCGCCTCTACCCCTGAACAACCCAGGAGGCTCAATCTTAAAGTTGCCAATGCGCTCTTTGTGATGGTCAAGTAGACAGTAACCATACTCATCCACTATCTTCTGGTTAGCCTCTTTCAAAACCTAACAGACAGAAAAAAATCAAAATGTATCTGTTATGCATAAGCTAAATTATCTACACTTACCTTCTTTAAACATTGACCAGAAAGTTTGAAAACAGTAACATATTCATGGTCAGTATTTAAAAAGCCTGCACTTTACCAGCTTTTCCTCCTTGGTCATGTTTTTCCTGGCCTCCACCTTGGCTTTATGCATAGCATGCATTTCTCCAAAGTCACATTTGTCAAGTTCTTGAATCAGTGATCTCTCTTCTTGGGTCATTTCCTAAAAAAGTGTTGTGTCATCTTGAGCATGTAATTATTCAAATTTAAATTAGCATTAAAACAGGATATCCTTTAGTGGTAAACCATTCAGATCAGACCCAGCAGAAAATTAATGAGCAACACATTTGATAATTAATTCATCTTTTACAGTCATTAATTAAGCAAAGATGAAAAGTGCCTCTGGGAAAATGCAATGGGCATTTTTCACTTACTGACATTTCACTGACATTTACAAACAGTTTTGTCAAATATATTTTACTAAATGGCAGATTATTCTATAATGAAATAACTGTTAGCTGCTGCCTTAATGGAATGCACAATTAACGCTGTCCAATTTGAATGAACTCCATCAGAGTTGGGATAATATCCATTCATAATTTACAATACACATGTACAGTCTTTCATACACAGTTAAAACTATAAACATGGAGACGTTTCTAGAAAGCTGTCTAACTCAACATTGAGTAGTATGCATATTAACAACACTAACGTGATGGGTAAAAAAGCTTTAACTGAAGAAAAAAAAAAACAACACAGACAAGAGCTGCACGCAACTCTACTTCATTAAATTTATTGCAGCATTTTAGTGCAAAATCTTTGCCTGTTCAAATAATGCCTTAAAATTATGTGCGATAAAAAAAGAGCATGATCAAAACAGCGACCTTTGATTTACTTGCACATCTTTATGCAGACATATAATGCATTTCTTCCTGAGGCCAAGGCTACACAACTTACACAAGCTGTCTGGACGCAGCAGTACACTGAAGACAGTAGCAGCAGAGACGTTGAATTTCAACTATAATCGTGAACTTTCTAAATCACTGCACAGGGGCTCACAAACTGAAGTTTGCAGTACCAAAATGTCACGATAACATGAAAGGGGAATTTAATATGGGCTCCTGCTGTTGTGGGCAAGGAAGCAATTGCTGTATTTTGGGGGCCATCTACCTGTGTGCACCGAAGACACCATTTACAGACTAGTTTTAAGGTCACACTGGTCTCGAGCAGCAGAACATAAAACTGAATAATTAAAAAAGAGCTTATAATGACCTGGACATCTTGATCTTAGTGTCATAAAAACAGAGATCACAGTAAAAGCAGGACTTGACAAACAAAAGGGGCTCTCACTTTAACACCTCCTTTAAGAAGATAGGAAATAACTAATCTTCCAAGCCTTTCAGCACAGCACAGCATCATCATCCACAGTTGTAGATGAGATACAACAACAGACCTCTAGGTCAGCACACACACACACACACACACCTCTCCAAACACACTCTGACAAGTGTGGACGTAGTCAGTCTGTGTGTCTAAGCATGACTGACAACCAGCAGTGGGCGGGCACTGAGGGCAGTGGAGCGAGAAGAGTTTTTTCCAGCTATAATAAAACAGTTTAATTGGATTTGTTCATATGCAGGGGAGCTACTTGTATGGATTAGCATATCAATGCCTTCATACAAATCATATTTTCAAGTGCATTGAGCACTAAGCAGCGCAAAATTAATTCTGAATGATATGCCTTGGGGCTTGGCACAGTGTTTTTTCTATCCAGAGGATACCCTGACAGACACCAGCGTGCATGTATCAGTTATAGTTACATATGAAACCTATGCTTTACACACAAATAATATACAGTTTAAAACACACATACTTGGACACAAAGCTGATATCAAAATATCAAAAGTTTCTGGAACTGACACTTGGAGAAGATGAGATGCAGACATGATTTACTTTTTATGCCAATTCTAAAAATCATTCCCTCAAACAGAAAAGTAAAACAACGTACCCATGTGCACAGAAAATTAACAAAGCTTCCAGTTCAGTATCAAGGGAAGTACTGCTAGACAAAAAACAAAGTGTTGAAAAAGGGGATTTCTTTTTTTATTTGAAATTTCAAGTGAATGATTTTTTAAAAATTACTTTATTTCTTTAGATGCTTTCCATTTCACTACTAGAGAACAAATTCCGAGCTGCTGGTATAGGTAAGGGCTGCTACAAAACAGAAAAAATGTATGAATGCCTTTTGGTTTTACCTTCCTCCAATCTTTAAAGAAGTTCTCCCGGAACACCTTCTTGGTGGTGTACTCATGGTCCAACATCTGCGCAAAGAACAATGCCACTTCCTCTGCTGCCAAACTCAGCTTCACCTTCTTACCTGTACACATACAAACACAAAAACCTCAATAACAACTATTATTTTGGAGCAATGTTTTCATTTGAGGTTCCTACCTACATTACAGCCTCATTGTCCTCAGGTCACAATTTAACAACAACAGGCAATGAGTCTTTCGCATTACTGTGAAGGAATTTGCAATATAGTTTTAATTAGCAACGTTGAAGGGTTTGAGCATGAACAACCTAGATGCTGTAAAGAAAATACTTTTTTACAGCACTGTAGCACAGCTGGTTCAGAGTCCCATTAGACTAATCTATGACTTTACAGCTGTACGTTCAGAGCCAAGGACAATATCTACATTCATCACCACAACTAAGAGTGAGCTACAAATAAGCGCATGCATGCACAGGAATTAACAGATCAAACCAGTTCCCCACAGGACACTGTTGTGGCTAGACTATTAACAAACCAAACACACTTACACTCATCAATCAGTGTTTGACCCGATACACCTTAAATTTCCAATTGTGCATGTGCATGTCCTGTGTGTGAGTTAAGCTGTGGGTACACTTCATGTTGACTTCCAAAAAATCTTGTTTTATACACAACTTTGCCCACTGTTCCATCTATTAAGGGCTTCAACTGCACAATTTTAATGTATCTGTAGTGTTTTGTGATGTTAGAGAATTATTCCCCTGTTGCTGAAGATGCCAAGTGGCACTGGTGGTGTGACTGTGGGGAAAGGCATGTAATTTTAAATTCTTTTTCTTGAACCTCAACCAGGCTGTGTCAAAGGATGTTTAAGGTCAACTACTTATTGTTTACCTTTACAAATGGGTAAAATGTTTTATTCATTCACATAAAAGTGACAATAGACATGTCTGTGAGTAGCTGCCAATCTGTTACATTATATTATGGGAATGCAATAATGCTCGTTCTAAGACTCAGGAGTGTTATAGCAGCTAATGTTGCCTGGAGCCACTAGCCTCAAGCAGAAACAAGGAGCAGATTACAGAGGTCTTTCTAAATCTAAGTCTAAGTGTTGAGACTGAGACAATTCTGATTCAAATGACATTGCGGGGGGATTTCACACAGCTCCCTCTGGAGCTGCAAAGGGCATGAGATCTTTTTTTTTTTTACATTTTTAATGCAGATTCTTCTTTTTACTGAAAGTAAAACCTCTTTGAATCATGGATAACTGAAAAATATAAAATGATATTTACAGTGTCGCTCTATGGTGCATAAAAATTTTGATTTTATTTAAAAGGTTTCAAAAGTATCTGGAGGCACCAAAATGACTTTAGACTACTATGAAGTACATGACGTGTCAGAAATAGCTTGTACAATTCCCTTTCAAACATGTTTCAATCACCCTTTCTCACACAAGCCAACCTCCATGCTCAACTGACCATCATAGTAGAAGTGAACATTGTCAGGTATGGGCTGGTAGTCAGGAGGGAAGTAGGGTCCTTTGTGTTCCAAGAACTTCCATTTCACCCCATCTTCATACCTCTCTTCCTCCCACCTGACATGATGAAAAAATTAGGATGTCTCAGAGAAAGTGAAAATTGCTCCTCTATGGTTTGCACATGCAGACTGTGTCTGATTGTTCAGTGTGTGTGGGGTGGGTGGGGTGAGGCAAGTCAATGCAAGATAAAAAGGGCAGCATTTCCCAACCATCTCCAGCGATTCTGCTCCTCCTCCTCCTTCTTCTTGATCTTCAACTGTCTTGCCTCCTCCTTCTCCTCCTTTGTCCTCTTGCTTTTTTTTGAGACGGGATGCTCTCCTTCCTCTTTCTTTACCGTCTGTGCCGAGAAAAACATTTCAGATGCGAGTGAATTCAAACACTCCTACTGTGAACCATATTTCCAACAAACCTCCTATAGCAGGAATATTATAGACAGAGACAGATTACCTTAGGAAGACAGATGTTTACCTTTTCCCTTCTCTTCTTTGACTTCTTTTTCTGAGCTTCTCCGTCACTTTCATCTTCCATACCATGTTGCCTATTTTTATTCTTTGAGCTGCAAGTAGGTATCCACAGACGGAGAATATTAATAGCATACAGAACATGGAGAAGTTGAAGGTTGAAAGGTAATTAATCACCAAAAAAAAATCATAAAAAAAATGGCGATGCCAAAACAAATTTCAATCACTTTCTAATAAAGAAAAATCTCCTATACAAGCAATACTTTAATTTTAAGCCAATCCATAACTAGGATCTGGTTGCACTTACGTAGGCGTAGCAGTGGAATGTGAAGGGCCTTCCATGGGCTCATCTTTAATTCTTTTCCGTTTCAACCCTTTCTTTTTCACTGTAAAGTCGTCATCATCTGGCTCCTGTTTTACATTCTTGCTAAACCACAAAAAATGCAGTCAGTAATATGAAGCGGAATGACTTTTCATCCTACTACTCGATGTTAATGTTTTTCCCCTTTTTCTCCAATCATTAGTCTATAAGAATGGTGGCACTGTTGAGTTAACAGGCACCCCTTTTAATCTCCAAACTAAAAATTACAGATGTCCTGATACCACCCCCATGTACTCATACTTGTAAAACTTGTCCGATACCACTTTATAGCAAGCATGATGCAAACAACTAGAAAATGTGTTTCAAACACAAAAACTAATTAATTATAAGTACTAACATAGATTTAAGAACAAAAAATGGCATTACTGTTTGTTTAGTGCTAATTTAAATACATATCCTCTATTTTCATGGTAAAAAGTACAAATATCCACAGAGAAAATCTACAAGTTGGAAAAAAGTATTCGTATCAGTACTTAGTATCGGCCAGTACTCAAATGTAAGTACTCAATCGGGAACAAAGTGGTATCGGGACATCCATACTACAAAGTAAAGCTTTCTTTTTTAATTAAAAAACTAAATA
>OMLM01014018.1:50037-70927 GCA_900302695.1 Helostoma temminkii | reverse complement strand
GTGTGTGTGTGTGTGTGTGTGTGTGTGTGTGTGTGTGTGTGTGTTTAAGCAGTATGTGTGTCTTTGTTTGACACAATTTGCAGAGAACCTCATCTGCCCTCTGCATAAACCTTTGGGTAAAGAGGATGAACACACAAATGTTTCAACCCAAAGGGAGCTCCAAAAAGCTGAGTATAATAAAAACTACAACTTCAATGCATCCACATAGCTAAAAGCAATACATTTGCATTTTCTCACTGCAGTACTGTGTGTGTGTGTGTGTGTGTGTGTGTGTGTCATCTACATGCCTTTTTGTCAGCATTGTATTTC
Organism: Helostoma temminkii; assembly: GCA_900302695.1. Lineage (NCBI taxonomy): Eukaryota > Metazoa > Chordata > Actinopteri > Anabantiformes > Helostomatidae > Helostoma > Helostoma temminkii. The sequence goes on along the minus strand of OMLM01014018.1, from coordinate 70,618 downwards.
TCCAGTATGGCCTGAGCTCTTTCCTCTCCTCCATCAGTAAACAGCATAATGATTTTGTTGCAGTTTGCCCTGCTCACATTAGGCTAGCACAAAAAAGATACACAGAATTTGTTATTACTGTGTTATTATTTTCACCAGAATCATATCAAAACTATACTTATATCAGCAGTTCTTGGTAAGGAGTCCATGGCGTACGTCCAAAATTTGTGGTTTTAAAGCAATATTCATGATTTGCATGAAATATGAATATTTCATGAACATGTATAAAAACCACATTACTGACACTCAAGGAAAGATCAGGTTGATGTTTAAGTTTAAGACTCTTTGTTATTAGAAGGTGGTAGTTAATCAGTAACCATCTAATATCAGGACATGTGTCAGGGTGTGTGAGTTGACGTAACACATTCAACCAGCAGATGGCAGCAAAAGACAATACTCTGCTTCTGATTAAACTATGGCAGAATCAGAGACAACATTTATTCAAAACTTAAAACACCCTTGTGTTCTCAGGTACACTTAAGGGAGGATTTTCATTACAAATAACTGGAAACTAGAAAATCTTACCGCAGAGAGCTGTTCAAAAGCAAACTCAAAGCCTTTTGTGTAGTTTGTAATTCCTTTAGCTGTGATGTTCTGTACAGCATCCTTCAGCAGCTTCTTGTTCCTCACATTGGCTTGAACCAGATGGTCAAAACACGCTGTCTTCTTCACCCTGGTGTTAAACTTGGAAACATAAGCAAGTAGTTATGACCTACAAACAACATACAACATACACTATACAACTACAACATGTGTGCATATGTACCAAATTATACAAAAGCAGCATGCACACGCACAAACACTCCCACCTGGCCTTGGCGGTTATCAGGCAGTGGTAAACAGACACATTCATCAAGCTCCACTAATTGCTTCACAACCTTGGGAGCGCAACGATTTGGTACCCATGGAAACAAGATTCTGCTATATAAGAACGAGGTTAGGCAGCAATACCACATTTTTTTAAAGGTGAGACATCCTTATTTCCACCCCACTGCACACATATGCTCACAGACTCCACCCAAAATTAAATAAAAAACTCGACTTCTATGTTGTGCTGAGCTGTGCTTCAAGTCAAACTGATGGTCCATATGAACTGACCCTTTAATACAAGCCCAGAGTGAATAGACACAAAGGACATTTTAAATGAGTTCACAGTGAAAATAAGTATAAATGACAGTATAGATTATATAATAGAAAATAATAAAAAATAATAGTGCATGAAGGACACGGGACAGCAGAGTAGTAAACCAGCACATCTACTGTGTTGCAGAACTCTTCTAAAACAATACTGCACCTCATCGATCTCAACTAATCAATGTGACTATGTGAGATGGCCAACAGGGAGTCTGAAAACACTGATCTACACAGACAAGCAGGGAGGCAAAAAGAGGCCTGAGCGTATGTGTGCGTGGGTGTGTATGTGTGTTTCCAGTGAGCCTGACAGCCTTGAAGTTCGTAGATTGACAGCAGCAGACATACATATCTTGACTGAACTCTAAGGCAATATCACGACTTCTGTGGCTTCACAAAAGGACTGATTCAAAGCGACAGTACATTAACACGTGCACAAAAGCATAATGGAAGTTCACATAATTGGCCACATAAAGCAGACAGAGATCTTTTTATCACATAATCTATTAAAAGCAGAAGTGAGGAAGGTGAGACAGGCACGTGGGAGGGTGAGGAGCAGAAAGTGAGAGCAAGAGGACAAAAATGAGGCAGAGTGTGTGAATAGAGAACTAACACAGGGGAAAGTGAAAAGTTAGATCACACATAGAATATCAATAAGTACACATTAATCATGTAATTATTAACTATTTTTATACAAATTAAAAGTAAATATACTGTGTAACTACTAAAAAAAACACCATCTTGTTTTCTTGCATTGTTGACCTTGCACACAAACGCTACCGACTACTACAAATTCCCCTGTCCCTTGTGATCCTATTAGAACAGCTTTTTTATCTGTGTGTGTGATGGTCCCGACTTTGGGAATGGATTAGTGATGACACAAGAGAGAAGGCTAATCTTAAAGCTTAAATCCCACTGTACTGTCTGATACTCTGGTTTGGTATTCTGGCTTGTCCACTAGACTGACGCTAGCTAACAACACTGACGCTGACTGACACGGCTGAACAGGCTGGATAAAAGTGACAGAGGCTCAGTGTTGTGGGAGGGTGAGGGAAAGCAAGTACACAAGAGAGAAAAAATAGAGAGGGTGAGGATGGAGAGGGAAAGAAAGAATGGAAAGGAAGAGCCTGCAGCATTCTTCTGACCTACAGCAGCTGTTAAGGAAGTGTGTGAGCATCTTCCATGACCAAATGCCAACTTAGTCCCTGGGCTACTGTTAATGAGGAGGGATTTATGGGTAATATCAGAGATTAATGATTTAGTGTCAGGTTACAACAGCCAGAGGACAAGACACTATGCTGTGGGTGTGGGGGTGTGTATGAGTGGATGAGTGAGTGACAGAAGGAAACAGATAAAGACAGAAGGTGACATAGAGATGGGATAATGTGTTTGGTGCAATAGGAACAAAATGACAACCACTAGTGTACAGAATAAACATAATAATCAGGAATCAGGTGATTACACGTGGACATAAACAAGTGACCAGTTTAACTAAACATATCTTGAAATAAACAAAAGTAAAGGTGAATATTATGACTCAGTTTATAGAGATCAGTTTACTGTATCGACTTGAGCTACCATAGTGCCGGAGTTGGGCAGGGGTAAGGCATAGTATTCTCCACAGAAAGGGATTTGTATCAGCCTTTCAGGTGCAATCACTTTCACTTTAACCTCCAAACAACGTGGTAATTGTAATCTGGCCACATGATTAGCTTGTTGACCTGCCTAATAGTCCAACTGTGTTTCTTACATTTTTAAATTTTATTATTGTGATGTTTTATCACCTTAAGTAAAAGAAACATTTGTTAAAGTTATAAATATTAGACCAAAATTTTAATTGTTGTCATTTTATTGTCATTGTCATTTTAGCACTTAACACATGTGTGGTTCTCTGCGTTTCTCTCACACTGACACAGTAAACCCATCGGACTGTAGTCTTAGTGGATGATGGCAAAATAATTCTAACACAGCAAAAAAAGTGAAGTCAAAGTTAAGGCAAAACTGAGTTGGGGTTGTTTGTCTTGTTCTGTCTCACACACAAACACACACACTGAGCTCCCTGGCAGATTCTGATAATTGCACATCTTTGCAGAATCACAAGTCCACCACAAAACGGTGTCCAAGACAAAGGGTCGCCAGGGGACAGGAAACAGAATGTGAATGGCTGCATGTGTGCAAGGAGAATAAAGACAGCCCCAGTCTCTATAAAGAGCCATCTCAGTAAACGCCTTCACAGACACTCATCTACGTATCAAACATTCTCTCAATTGGCTCTTTCTGTAGATTGGAAGAACTGGGATAGATGGTCAGAGAATGAAAAGGTGGGGAGGGACAGTATGAGTGAGAAAAGCAAAAATTAAGAGAAAGAAAGTCCAAGTAGTGAAATGCAAAAAGTTGTAGTATTGTGTATCAAACAGGAGTGTGTACAGAGAGACTGTCCAGTGACACTGAGATGAATGGGGATACACTGTATGTTGAGATGCTGAGATGAATTGCATGACTCAACGGTAAAAGAAAAAAGTGATGGAGAGATCAAGAGGGTGATGAATGGGTATTTCTTAGGCTTCACTCCAGTCAGAGGTGCAGGTTTAATTCCTTTGCCAGCAGTGAGAATGTACACGCAAGCACACACGCACGCAAGCACACACGCACACACACACACACACACACACACATACACACACACACACACACACACACACACAGGTAAAGAGGTGGATTGGGGGAATGTGGCGCAGGGTTTTAATCCTGTACACCAAATAGAGCAGTGGGTATTTCATTAAAGGTTTGTTGCAGGGTGGTCAGACCTGACCACAAATCCATATTTCATCACGTGTCATCCATCTTTCTGTCTTTCTAGTGTGTATGTGTGTGTGGGTATGTGTGGATGTGAAGGCTTGAGTGTGTAATGTCATTATGTGTGCTTCTTTGTTTAAATGTCTGAATGTGAATGGGCGTTTAAATGTACAAACCCATTCCTGTGCACACAACTGAATCTGTCACTCAGTCCCTTTTGCCAGCATACATCATGCCCCCTGTCGACTTGCACAAACAGAACACCCAGCACTCAGCAAATGGAAGGTTTAGTAATACTCACATAAACTACATTGACATAGTCATCATCAGACAGAGTCTCTAGCATCTCACTGACGGAGGTCCTGATCAGTTTGAGAGTCAAGCCAGACACGCTCCCGCTCCTGCAAGAAAAAACACCTGACAGCTTCTCCCTGCAATCTGTCTGCTCAGTTCTTGTCCTGTGAGATTTTGCTGAATGTAATTAGAAATGTTTCTTCCTTGGGAAATAAATCACATTATGTGGCAAGTCTGGAAGAACATGCATTATAATCAGGGGAAATCACGACTGATGTAGAAAGGTTATGGATCGGTGAAGTCATAATGTAACTCACGCGTCTACGAGGATTAGCATATCTTTGGGCGAGGCAGCTCCTTGAATATACCTGGAGATAAGTTAATGAATAAAAAGACAAACTGGATTAAGATAGATTTACAGACAAAACAATTTCTGTGTGTTACACACACACATATATATGAATGAGCAATATTTATGAAAATAATGTAAGAATATTAAAAGACTAGGTTTCAGAGATTAATATATCTCTGCTACCTTTGGAATGAAATGATCAATTTAAACAAGAAAAAAAACTTGTACATTCAATACAATAAACTATAATCCACAGATACAGTAAATCACAAAAAACATCTCAACTCAAACTCCACTTACTGATATAAACTGGTCATAGATGTGCAAAGAACTACATAAAGAATCACATATAGACACTACATAAAATTACAAAATTAGGCTTGAATTCTGACCCACAGCACGTTATACTCTATATTTGTAGCACATTTCATACCATGGCCTCCTGCGGACGTCATACAGGTCAATTTTACTCGGGGTTTTACGAGCATCCATCCAGGGAGAAGCTTTGGGAAGAGATTGAATATGTGTTGATTATAATTTCACTAAAGTTAAAAAGTTCTATTTTGATCCTGCTTGTGGCACATCTGACTATCATCTGCAAACATATGGCTATATGCAGTGTCACATTCATCTCAGCAGTGTGAAATGCTGTCATTCATTAAGGCAGGATACAAAAAAAAAAACATACATCAGTATCATATAGACAGTTGGCTGAACAGAATCCAACATTTCTTACACTATCTATGTTATAACATCATCCTCTCTGAAATTATTCATAAAGAGGTAAATGGAAGAGAAAGAAAATAGAATATTGATGTGAAATGCAAAACAAAGAGCACTATATTGTCTTGTTTTGACAGTGATCAGTTGCTTTCTGTCTGTTACTAGTGAGGGGCACAATGAAAAGAAGCCAGTGTGAGAGTGTGTGACTGCCTATAATGCAAAGATACAAAGAGCAATAAATTCTCTCCCAATGAAAATTCATGAATATTAGACATAAACTTTTTCCATAAAGCTATATAGAGTCGATGATGACAGGGAATCTCATGAATAGAAATAGCTTGGCAGAGAAAACACTGAGTAGAGAGCTGTACTAGACTAAAACAGATAAAGATAGTGTGACACTATCTGTGGCACCACATATAACATCAGTGCAGATTGAGCAATACAGATTATTTATTTAGCTTATTAGTTCAGTGAACTGTGGACAAAGCAGACTCATGAATACATTCACTGTCTGAAAAGCCTCATGCTTCATCATAGGTCAACCAAATAATAATCGCTGATGAGTGTATCTCTAACTTGGTAAAAGGAGACACACACACAGCTTCAATGTCATGTGAAAAGCTGCACAAACACCTTTTCTTTTTCTTTTCTTTTCTTTAGATTTTACCTGGGTAGTATCGAGCCAGACCTGTAGCACTACCAAACACCTGCCAGAGAAGTGTTGGATCATCCTCTCTGTTCTTCCTAAACACGTCCTCCAACGCCTTGGTCCAGTTAAGCTCATTCAGCACAATTGTGGCTGAAAAACCACAGAGATACACATAAATAAATAAATAAATGCAATATAAACAAATACATGTTAAAAGACAACCTATACTCAAAAGGTATGCCCATCTGTCACACAAAAATGTATTTAGATTTTCCATAACTCTGCAAATTTGTAAATGTCCATGTGTGTATTCTCTAATATTATTAAAATACACTAGCGGTATAGAGACATGAGGCATTGTAGACTGTCAAAGACACATGGACATCCATGATTAACATGTTCATTATGTTTCACACACAGATCTTTTCAGTATCAGTTACCACCCTCCCACGGGGACACATTAGGTAATATCAGGCCAACAAGTGCAACTATTCGGCTACACAAATTAAGAAAACGGTACAATATTCTGGCAAATAATAGGTCTGCACTGACAAAAATTAATCAGTGTTTAATTGTAATACCAGATAATCTCTCTATGTGTGTGTGTGTGTGTGTGTGTGTGTGTGTGTGCATATGTGTGATTGATAGTATGTGTTGTGAAAGGCAACAGGCATTATGGATGTAATGACACAGCACCCAGACAGCTCAGAGCCACATAACACTCACTATGATGGATGGACACAGCATATGCTACCCCAGCTATGTCTATACTCTGTCTGTCTCTCTGCTGTTGTTTTTTACCTTCTTTTCTTCTTCATCTGTCTATCTTTATACTAGCATAATACTGTATATACTATATACCTTTATGTGAGTCTGTGCATCTATATGTGTATATGTCTGTGTATAAAAGTGTATATGTGTGAGATAGACTGGTATCCTGTATTGAGTGGGGTATGGCTCATTGATGTGCAAAGCAAATACTGTTCATTTGCATGCATGCCTCTAGAGGGGGACTTAATGATGCCTACGTTGCCAGAAGTCCATGTTTTTTATTATGGGTAAGAGAGAACATGCAATGTGTGTGCCCATCATAGTAATATATTTTTCTCATTAAGTACTGGATTTTGAATGAAAAGTGGGAGAAATTTTCACCAAACTGCCTCTTTGATAATAAGAAAATTTCAAACAGTATGTGTAACTTTTAAATGAAGACTGATGAAGGTAGACAGACACGTACATAGCTATCTACCAATAACTATTTTGTAGCAATTTGTATTAAATGGCCAACAGCTAGTTGGTTAGATGCATATGTGAGATATACATACAGTAAGATTAAAATTCAATTGAAAAGTCACCGCTAAACAAGCAAACAAAAGCGAAGAATTTGCTTTGTAATGTTTCCAGTGGATTTAAGTGTTGCTAAGTTAGTTATAAAATGTAATAAGCTAATAAGCTAAACTCTACTGCTTCTTCACAGCACACAGTATCCTCTAGTCACCCATATTGCCACTGACACTAATGAATTCCCTGGCTGCACACAGCATGGCTTTGATGCCACATTGGATCTACACCCAGTGAAGACTTCATCTCAGTAGGATATCTGTGGCGTAATATAATTCACTAACAAATGCAACATGCATTAGCTTTTCTTCAACACCGGGGAATAAATTATTTCCACACTTTAAATATGGATAAATAGTCCATTCCCTATGCACTAAAACAAAGATTGTATTGTTTGTGTTTACAAAGGAGTGTGAGCTCCACTAAAGAAAAACTCACATGTAGACAGAGCAACTTATTATCATAACTTAGTATTGGACAGTAAACAGGGGGGAAGCCGTACAGTCCATACAGTAACCAAGCTGACTGTGATGTTGCCGTCAAGGTGAAATAGTAGCAGTGCACACAACACAGGATGGTGTGCACAGTACAATGGACAGAAGCATGCAATGTATATGTAAAGGTTTTTTTATGTTTGATTTTTTTTAACAATGAAATATATTTGGGGAACATACAGTTTAAAAACTGGGTTCTTCCTGCATTGAAAGACAAAACAAAGATGTCATGGTTTCAGTTTTCTGTCTCTCTGTCTAACTCTCTTTCTGTCACTCTCTATCTGTTGTCGTTATTGTTGATGTTGTGTTCTTTTCTTCTGCAAAAGAAAAACAGGAGGTTTGAAGATTATGCTCAAAGTGGGGAATAGCACATTTATTCTTTACATTTTTTAGGCTGTCAAGCTCTGACACGTACAGTATGCAAAAACTTTCGCTTCTGTATCCACAAACAAAAACACTGACATCAACAGTGATGTCTTTCTCTTTCTCCCTATTGGATACTCTATCCTTTACTGGATCAACACATCTGACTTTTGTGGAGATCTGTCTGTCATCTGAATGTCTGTTTCCTATACTGTGTCTCACACATGTGATGTGTTCCTGCCTGTACAAGGTGATTTCATAAACTTGCCTCCCACTTTACCCAGAAAATCCAATTTTCTCCAGCTGAGCAAAGGCTATTCCTGGAACATTTATAGGGTGGAGATCAAATTGGAGAGTTGAAACCTCAATAACGTATGAATCCTCTGGCCTCTTTTTTCCAGGAATACAAAATACATCCCTTGGCATGTGTCCATATCTGACACAGAACACTCACATTTTCCTACTATTCATTTTGGGGACAGATTAGCTGCTCATGAGCACCATGTGCCCAATTCAAACCCTTATCTACCCTAATAAAAGCCACCATTTTTAGCAATGCTGTGATGGCCATATATATTGAATTCTCCATTCTAAGCATTAGAACAACTAGAAACACAAAAAGAGTTTTCTGGGCTGTTATCCTTGCACCAAGACAAGCTTCTTTGGACTACAAAAATATTGATCTGGCATCCAGATGAAGCTGCCAGATGCTGGACCAGGTCTTTGTTGGACTTCTCTTAACGGAGGAACTCTGAGAAACCAATTTTGGCAGTTCTTCCACTCCAGTTTTTTTCCTTGACATCTTCATATTCCAGGTCACTTAAAATATTTGTCACTTTAGCCAATAAAAGCTGTTTGTGTTTTTTTTATATTGTGCACATATTTCCTACATTTTATAGTTATATTCTAAAAAAGGGACCAAGAAATAAATATATATGGTTATAATAATATCGCACCAAAACAACTAATCTAATGGTGACCTGAGACTATGTCTTTAGAGACTTTATCTCTTTTCAAACTAAACTTGCATTGGCAGATTTTTTTGGTTCTGTGACACAGACTGTTCTACACAACGAGAGTGTACTAACAGCTTTGGGTTCTCACACACACACACACTTGTAGTTTCTTTCATCTTGTTCAGATCAAATCAGTTCACCTCTGGGTAGCTCCCGGCAGCTCAGCGTATCTATGCATACTCATTATAGGATACCAATAAACAGCATCCTTGAGCGAAAGCAAGTGTGAAGAGTCACAGCACCCAGTCCAAATTGTGGCCAGAGAGGTGTCCCGTGTAAAAGAATTACAACATTACAATGAGCTTAAAAGCATGCAAATAAACCATGCTTGGCATTTTACTCAGAACAGATCGTAACAAAAGTCTGTGCTCCATTTTTGCCACTGTCTCTGGGGTCACCAGAAAGGTGAAGTGCATAACCTTGGGGCCAGACGGTTCCCCAGCAGGTTGAGGGCCATGCTGAGGAAGTCACTCCATTTTGTTGGCCCTCCAAGTTGCTGCTGACGCACCACACCCCACTGAACACTAATTACAGAATATTTAAATACATACAGACACACAAATTGCCTGTTTCTCATGTTGTAACAGATTTTAAAATACACAAGCACAATGCAGCAATAGTGCAGCCTGGTGGTTAAAGAAACTGTCCTGTAACTGGACTCAAGGTAAAACTCATTATGGCCTATGTGTTATTGTGAATTATTCTTGAGCAAGGCACTGAATACTCTATTTTTTTCTTATAGTAAGTCACACTGCGGTAGGAACATCACCCAAATGCTTTAAAAGTAAAAATAGAACAAAAGAAATCTGTTCAAATATAATACATAATTCAGAACACAGTTAAGATATTCTACAGACCATCCTTAAGTCATTGACATTCAACATGAGCTGTGCTAATGTCAGAAGGAGACTAGAGAATCAAATTATTCTGAATCACTCAAGGTAAATGTCACCATATGATGATGAAATGATCAGAAATGTACTTTTATAAAAAAGCACTGTAAAAGATGCATGTGTTTCATTATAGTCTTAAATAGTTTATCATAAGTACTACAAAGCTAGACAAATGCAAGTAAAAAATTTATTTACACAGTCATCAGATATATCTTACACCTGATTTTGACAGAACAGTAAAATGACCTTATAGTGCTTACTAAAGGGTCTTTTGTTGGGTTTTCTATATAATTGCAAATGTTTATGTAATTCTGTAAGGCATTAACCTTATCATGTAAAGTGCCCAGAAGTGATTTTTGTTGTGATTTTGCACTCTTAAAAATTTATTTAAATAAACAGTAAAGAAAAGCTGTCTATCTATGTAGGTTTTTTGCTCAGACAAAGAACAAAAGCATAAATCAAAGTCCTCTAGAAGATCCAACTATGCTTTACCACATTTTAAAATCTATTCAACTGCAGGTAAATTTACTAAGGCATGATTTGTGAAAAAACATTTGTTAATGGGTTGGTATGTCAGCTGTATCCATGGTTACCACTGTGTGTGTGTGTGTGTGCGCGCGCGCGTGTGTGTGTACTCACAGCCATCATAGATGTCAGTGGGGATGTGGACAGCAGTGTGGTTGTGATCAGTCAAACGTTTAAATGACGGGTCCTCTTTAAAATCTGGTCGAATCCTGAATTTTCTTCCCTCTGTCTCATTTGCATCCAGCTGTGGTAAAAGAAAAAATCAAGATGCAGACAGGAATGTTGATCGTAGGTTTAACATATCTCACCAAGCATCTTTATTCTGTTTGCTGAAGCATCATTGCATGCATAAAACTGTGGACAGTCTGACAACCAGTAGTTTCTCATCAAATGCTGTCTGACGTGTTAATGTCATTGCTGCACTTTTCACACCCTCCCAACTCATTTAAGAAAATGTAGCACCATCGACTGAAGGCTTGTTTTTTTTTTTTTTTTCATCAATTGGGAGGAGTAGCAGGACACCGCCAAATTGTCTATACCCCTTGTGGAGATTTATAACTCCTACTGCACATTCACCAATTTACATCAATGAGAGCAGCACAGACAGGGAGGTACAAGAAGAAAAGCGTGATGAGATATTGAGGAAATAATGCAGGGTAGAGATGGAATGATGACGTGAGGTGGAGGGAGACAAAAACCAAGAGGGGGGAGGGAGAGAGAGAGTGTGAACAATTGCTTCCTAATAAAGCAACAGTGTAGCCAGCTCATACATCTCATCTGTCAATTAGAGGAAAAACATGGCAGAAACCTTTTCACCTGAGAGAGGGTGGGAGGAGGGATGACGGAGAGGATGCTACATAGGAAGCCTGGAGAAGCAGCAAAAAAGGGAAAGACTGCAGTAAAAGAAACTGATAGAAACCCTGAAAAAATAAGATATAAATGTGTTCAATAGAAGAAGGAAAATGAAGGAAGGAGGGCAAGATGAAGAGGTGAAAGGGAAACCGGGAAAGGGAGGGTGCTGTGTGTCAAACATTGACCATATTACTGGCTGATGTTTGAGTGTGACCTGTGTGTCTGTATGAGCATGAATGGGAGGAGAGCAAATAGGCAGAACCTAAAAAAAAAGCACACTCACATTGTCCTTTGCATTGTAGTAGGAAATTTCATCATCCTGTAAACAAGACACACAGATGCTTTAGGGTGTTGCACAAAGAAGCGTAACATTTGTGTAATCATGAAAGTACTTAATTCATTCTAAACAGTTCTTTATTTTGTTGGCAGGAAACTCCATTAGTTAACTCTCCAGTTTTATGTTAATGAAGACAATGGTCTGTGTTACCAGAAGGATTAATATTGTATGAGTAAGCTGAGTGTGCTGAGTTTTACATCTTTTTACATCTGTGTCTATGTGCCTGCAACCATTTGCAATGCCCCTGGGAGGCATTTCCCTGCCATTGTGAAAGCAATGTGGTAATTCACAGCTAAGACACATATACAGTGTTGTATTACTGGGTCTGTCACAAGTATTTTTCCTAACCACTGCTTTTCTCTGTGTTATAATTGTCTGCCACTGTGGTTCTTAGAAAGCACGGTCTCTGTCATCTGAAATTAGAGGCATAATGAGTCATAACACAGTGTATAATGTGCATTAAACCTATTTACTAATGGAGCAGTAATCACTGCTAACAACGCACAAACACAAAGAGATCAAACATATTCAGACAATGAAGTGAATTTATATCCAGTAAATCCAACATGACCATTATTGTTTGTGTGTCTGTGTATCTTTTGCCTAAGTATAGTATATAATGTGCACACATAACATTTATATATACATATAACGCATATCATACATGTACTTATGCAGGTATTTCTGCTTAATGTGTCTGTATTTTTGCGTCGTTCTGTTACCTCAAACTCATCTTTCCACTGATGCTCCATCTGGAAGTTCTCAGCAGCTGTGGCTAGTTTCTGGGGAGGGAAATATGACAGGGATTTAGACTGGAAACAGTGCAGTGCCTCCTTCACGGCATCAGGCTAATTATAGTAAACTTGAGCAAAAGAGAGTACTTTAGAGCACAATGGAGACCATCACAGGGAGAAAGATTTTTTTTCAATCACACTCGCAGAGCTCAAAATATATGCTGGTACAGCTCTCTCCACTAAAGGCCACAGCACAGAGTGTCATGTCAGAATGAAAAGGTTGTACTATATGAGACTAGTGGACTAGAGTATGTACATGTTAGTGAAAGAGAGAAGAGAGGGGAAGAGAAAAATGGGTTCACATGTGTAACAACTATCAGATCATTGAATAAAGTCAAGAGGAAATGGATTATCAACTCAGAGGCTGTCAATCAAATTGGCTATAATAAATAATACAGGGATATAAATGTCTTTGCTCTACATGATCCTCACCAATGCATATTTACACACACACTAGTGGAAAGTTATGTGAAAAAGATAACACAGTACAAGCAACAAAAAGGAACATATTTATCTCTTTAGCATCTGAATACAGGAACATATTTAGATCTTGCTTTCTGCACAATGCCCACTCATTTAATTTACAATTGTTCACATTAAAAGCAGGACAAATATGAGGACAACACTGACAAAAACACAATTATGAAAATATAAAATAAGGGAAAATACAAAGATCTGATTATGACATTTCACAGATGATGGGTGACATAATTCAACCATTATTTCATACATTTAGAGATCACACTACCAAATACAGTGAGCTCATAGAAACACCACTGTTTTATACTGCATTTATAGTTGATGCATGTTTGATCAGAGATCAGATGCTGAAATTATTATACAATATTTCATTCTGTTTTTTAAGTGAGTGTGGGTAAGACTATGTATGTGTGTGTGTGTCTATGACCATGTGTCTGCTGTCGGCAATAGTTCCATTCTTGATCAACAGTCTCATCCCTCTGGCCTCCAGTCCTGGGCTCTGTTCCAGACCTGTCTTCACCTCCTCTGCACTAGCTGTCAGCAGCTAAATATACACCCAATTCCAGCCATAGATAAACACTTGAACACACACCAACACAAAATAGTGATCATATTATGCACAATGTTAATGATATACAAAAATAGCTTGTTTTGTCACTGCATTACATAATAAATCATATGTTTTCCGCTTATAAATTGCATCTGTCAGACATCCACCTCTGAGGCTTGCTTTTACCAGAAGCTGATGTTGTTAAAACTATTTAGTTGATTCTGAATCTAAAGCTGTGGTAAGTAGGGGTAATCTTAACATGTCTGTTATAGTATTTGGTGTCTTGTTGACAATAAGTATCTCCAGGGGCAAGAGGTCCCATGAAATCACATCCTGGTTGTATAAGAGTCGGCGTGATAGAAAATGTGAGACCGTAATAATGGACCACATGAGGACAAATAAGTCAGCAGTTCATATCCATTATGAAAGGGCAGGAGGCTAAAGCCATATGTCAGCTAATGCCAGTGCAACATCACATCATGTTAATGTCATGCCATTAAGATAACTGAGCTTTATCACTTGGCTATAAATTTAAACAAGCTCTCAAAATATGTTTAATTTGCTAAATGTATATGTCTAGAACAGCACCACTGCCCGGGTGTAAAATACACATGAACAGCTGTGTGTGAACATATGGATATTGATTACAGACCTCTCCTTTGGCCCTGGATTTCTCTCTTGGCACAATGCTGTACTGAACCACTGTTCAGTACCTGAAAGGTCATACTCCAGAAACAATAATGTATGTAATGTCATTTTGTGTCAAAATACACTTCTCTCTCTGTTTATGAACATACACATGCAAATACACCCACATGAGTAGACACACATACCTCCTAGGAGAGCAGGCCGACAAGGTTGTTAAAAATTCATGACAGTGCTTTGACGAGGCTCCTCTCCCCTCTAGGAGATATGGAGGAGGGGTGTGTGAGGAAAGATACCTAATTACCCTTCTCTTTGCCTCTGTATCCCTCTCGATCTCTCTAATCACCCATCACTTACACACAAACACAAGTTTTCCAGTTACCAAAAGAAAGCAATGACACTAGCAAATACACTTTAGACTATGGAGTTTTGATTTGATGAGACCGCTCCCTAAGTGACAGCTATCATCTCTAAAGTGGCACAACAGTTCATTACAAAGCTCTCGCAAGTAGCCATTTTTGTCAGTTGATTGGAATCCAGCATTGCACTGCTGAAACACACAGATTTACTACTACAACGGTTTAGTTAACAGGAGTGTATGATACTCTCTCCATGGCATGCTTGATGTAACTGCCCATTAGTCTTACTCTCACTTATTGTAGTATAGATAGCCCAGCTCCACACTATAATGAGCCTACTCTGTCACTGGGTGAACACTGGAGTTCTTAGGAGTGCCACAGTTCCCTTGCAGCCTTAATGGGGAAAGAGGGCTGCATGGATACCAGAAGACTGGAAACTTGCTGTCTCTAGAAGGCAAGTTATTTGAGGAATGAGGGGCATCAGTGAGAAAAAAATCCTAAGAAACATACATCTAATACCAGGAAGTAAAATTATCTGCAGGGAGTGCTTTTGATGCATTTTGGTTGACTATATCTTAATCCCAGTTGAACATTAAAGTACCCTAATGATAACTCCAGCAGTTGTGCCTATCAATATTCTAACAGCCAAACAGGGTACATAATGTAGTATTTCTTATTTCATTCACCTTCCACTGTTTATGCACACTGATGTATGAGATCATTACCCTGCAGCCACTGGGAACACAGGAATGCTTGGAGCTGTGGAGTGTTGGATGGCACTGGAGTCCTACCTGCTAGTCCCAGAGAGAGATATTTCTGCCTGTTCTCACCAGTCTTAGTTGTCATTCTGCCAGGGCAACCCAGCAGTCCACCACGCAGTTAGTGAGAAAGCAGAGCATAGCTTAAAGGATAGACAGGGAAGATGAGACAGGCTCTGCTAAGCCTCCCAGACTCCCTATGTGAGTGTGTGCATGTGTTTGTGTGAATGTGTATCTAAAGGCTCCACACGTCTGAAATCAATGGGCCATTCAGAGCACACCGCCTTCACCCCCAAACAACAAAGCAATACTCACTCAGAGTTGTAACAGCCTAAAAGATCGTTAACACCCACAGCCAGTATTTCTTCACTGTCCTTGTTTTTGACAATGTGTCCACATTCATGAACACTGGTTATCTATTCACCATAATGAGTCCCCAGTCAAAAGATCTCAGGAGAGTAAAAAATAGTTGAGGTGTGAAAGGTCAGCAAAAAATAGAGGAGTCTGAAAAGGGAAGAGGGAAAGACGTAAATTAGAAGCAGATGGATTAACAGAAAGGATGGTCTAAAGAGAGAAAAATAATACTCTGACTCAGCATGATCACAGTGTTTGTAGCTCTCATTAAAAGTTATCTTACAAGGATGGTTGGGGGTTATTAGTAAAGAGTGATGGAGATTTTATCCAGCAATCTGTAGTTAGTTTGTTTCCGGGAAAAAGGGCAAACAAATGCACCCTCCTGTGTACAAGTCTGACAAATTGTGTTTGTGTGTTAAAAAACTATAGAAATTGAGAACAAGGAGACTTGGGAAAGATCCAGAAGAGTACAGAAGAGTAAAGAGGAGAGTTGTAGACAGAGGGAAGATGTAGTCAGTATAGATTTAGTGAGAAAAAGGTGCATGAAAAGAGAGTGACAGAGGTCAGAGTAGATAAACGAAGGCTGATTTCAAATTCCAGTTTGACAGAGCACTATGGCAAAAGGCCATAAGCTAGACACAAGAGAGATACGGTAGAGGAGGCTGACAGAAAGAAAGGGATGGAGATGGAGGAAACATGGATAAAGAGAGAAAAAGATCATGAGACAGGCAGAAAGAGCAGAGGTATTTGGGAGCCCAGGGGAGAGCTGTCCTGCTTCACATGGCTTCTCACAGAGGCCAAACTCCCCAGTGGAACAGTAAATCTACAGCTGCTTCCTGTCTCCTTCCCTCGCTTTGTCCTACTGCCCACATAGCATCGGTACATCACCTGATCAGATTTCACAGGGAATCTTCTTCTCCATTTTCAGCATGCCATCAAGTATGCAGTTATATATGTCAGCAAGTGTTTAAACTTGCTAAAAGAGTACTCACAAATGTTTGCCAGCCCATAATTTGTTGTTGAGTTAATGTTTTTAATAGATGTAGAGCATCAGTAGAAGTTAATATATTAATCAGTATTAAAGCCATTAACTCTTTTATGTGATTATGGTAAATTGAAGAAAATGTCCCCTAACACAATTTTCCTAACATGAGTTAAAAACAAACTTAAAATAAACACAAATTATGATGAAGTTTATGTGAACTGTGTTATAGAAACACTATGTTAAGCTGGTGGAAGAGAGCAGCTCCTAATTATGTTGTCACATCTAGATTACCGTAATTAAACCACAATCACGGTATTGATTTTGAAAAATGTTATGTCACATTTAATTAATGTGGATTATAATGAGATGAAAAAAACAGCATCCTTTCATATCTCCTGATGGCAAAAAGGTTACATCTTTATCCACAATCGGCACTAATATTACATGTTGTGGTTATTATTATAACACAGGCAACAAATAAAAAATTAAGAATAAAAATATGGTCCAACACCTGGGGCACAACAATGACAAATAACACATGAAACACCCATGTATATAAAGTAAAGTAAAGGGGAACTCAGTAGTAAAGCAAACTCTTCATAGTCCAAAATGACAGTATAATAACAGTATAACTATACCAATTAGAGGATATCTTTGTATCCATTATTTACACCACTTATAATTTTAAGACTGTTTATAAATGGAGCTGATCCCAGGTGCCACCTGGTGCAAGATGAGGTACACTCTGGACAAGCTGCCTGTTTATCACAGGATGCAAAGAAAAAAACAACTCTTTACACCATTTGAAATTGTAGTTACCAATAAACCTAACGTGGATGTTTTTGGACTGTGGCAGAAACTCACACTGGTACAAGGAGAATAAGCAAACTCCAAACAAACCCATGACCTTCTAGCTGTGAGGTGGAAATGTGAATCACTTTTCCACTGTGCAATCACTACTAGAGGGAATAGTGGCAACAATTTTAAAAGATTATGCAATTTTGCCTGCCACACATTTTTTTTTTTTTCATTTTTAGGCTGTGCCAGCTTTTGCAATTCTCCTGGCATCAAGTGAACTTGTACCAGTATGGAAGAGGAGGTGAGGCTTGGGATGTGTTTATGTATTTTATCTGCCACAGTGCAATTTGGGTGCTTAGTTTGGACCAAAATAGTGTTTGATAGTATTGCTGAGACATGCAGTATGCAATAACACTCATGATCTTTCATGTCTTGAAACACTTATTAAACGAACAAAATGATGGAGGACATAATACGTCAAACAGTGTTTTAGTAACTGGTTGAACCATGTTTGGCAGCAATAACCTCAATCAACACATTCTGTAGCTGTGGATTAGACTTGCACAAAGTTCAGGGGGGATTTTAGCTCATTCTTCCTCACAGAACTGGTTCAGCTCAACCATATTGTTAGGATGTCTGGTGTGAACAGCCCAAAAAAGGTCATTCCACTGCATGTCTATAGTGTCTGACCTGCTCCAGAAGGTGGTTCTGTGTCTCCAAAGCCATCCTGTAGTTGATTTACTGTATAACCCAACTTCTACTGAGCTTCAGCTGGCAGACAGCCACCCTGACTTTATCCTGTTGGGTACCTTGATAAACTTGAGAATTATTTTCCCCTCTAACTGTCCAGATCCAGAGGCAGCAAAGCAGCTTTAAAACATGATGCTCCCTCCAACATACCAAAACACATTTGGGATGGTGTTTTCATAATGGTCCACGGCTCCCTACTCGCACCACACACAGTGCTATGTGTTTTGTCCCAAAAAAAGCTTTGAAACACACCTGATGTTTGCCAAAGACAACCTTGACACTCCACCACGCAACTGGGAATTTTTTTGTAGATTGTTTGTTTACAGGATTTCAGTCCAATAACAATGGTGTGGAATAACCTCTAGAAAGCCATTTGCACCATACCCGAGAGCATGTCTTAGCTGAAGCAGTTCTGTGAGGAAGCAAGCATGTTTGACATATATATGGCCATTTACATTAATAATTGTAGTGTTACTGTTGTTAGACTAGCAGTCTCTCTCCCTGTCTTGCTTTCTTTTAAAGAGGATGAGAGCAACTGGTATGATTGGCTATTATTCACTGTCTGCTTTCCACTCACCCCAGCCTGTCCATGGCAGATGGCAGCCCACCCTGAGCCTGGTTCTGTTGGAAGTTTCTTCTGTTTCCTCTCCATCGTCACCTACTTCTTTCTCAAGGGGAATTTGTATTTTTTTCTGTTGGGTCTTAACATTACAATGTAAAGTTCCTTGAGAACTTTTGTTGTGATTTGCCTCTACATAAATAAATTGAACTGAAACTGAAGTGAATTGAAATTAACATTCAGTCCTGCATTCCTCCCAGTAATAATGTATTTTTCATGTCCTCCACATTGTGCCTTGTTTTGTCTGGCTGTGCCCCGTAATGCCAACATCAGCAGTCATTTAAAGTGTAAAAAGATTGTTGGAGTAGGCTTAAAACTTTTCTTTTTGGTCAAGCTTATAGTCGGAGCTGGCTCACATGGCTCTGAACCAACTTTTAGTTTTGCTGCTTTAGACTTAGATGAGCTCCTCTCCTGACTCTGTGTATATGCCACCACTGCATGCCATTAACTTTGTGTCTTCCTTCTCCTGCAGTTGTTTTTTTTTCTGTCTCCCTCTTTGCTGTGTTCTGTGGGTATCCCTGGCCTCTGCGCTGTATCTTTTTCAGTGTGCAGTTTCTGGCCTTTCCAACCTGCCCAAATTTTTATGTGCTGCTCCTTGTTCTTTGTTATTTTCTCTCTCTTCTTTTTTCCTTTCCGCAGTAGCCTAGTGCTTGCTCAAGGGGAATATGTTAGATCTTCAATAAAAGTCTGTATGGTCTTAAACCTTACTATGCAAAGTGCCTTGAAATGATTTTTGTTTTGATTTGGCGCTATATAAATAAACTGAAATGGTTTCAGGAAACTAGGACCAACAGACTGTAAAGCAAGATCCTATAAGCCTGAACTCTTTACACAAGATGTTTGATGACACAGTGGAGTCAGCTACTGAATGTGGAATATCTAAAGGAGAGACACTACTTCAGCATATAAAGTATGATGAAATTGAAGGGCGGGCAGTGAGACAGGCATAGAGATTATCTGCAACAGTAAGTAATTTAATGTACTAATAAAAAAAATCTGTATGTGAGTAATAAGTGATTTCATTTCAGAAATTTCTGACAATAACTGCTTTTGCAAGCAATTTTATTGTGATCTTGACACTAGCCTATGCAGTAAAATTGTGCTCGTAAACATATTTACATGCTGTGTATTAATACAGCTTGTGATCCATATAATGATGGATGTATGTGTGTGATTTTATTGTTTAAGTATTTCTTTTGTTTTTTTGAGCATCAAATAATGAAAAGAGTTTTAAGGGTAGGAGAAAAAGAGCTTTTAAAAAACATCAGACCGTATATAGAAATCACTGATTGTGCAATCACAACAATAAAGTGATGAGAAACACATTCATAGAGTAATGTACACACACACACATACATTTGTATTAATCACTGTGGGTTTTTATATTTATTTCCTGGAGACTTAACCTTAGCCTACACAACATGTTTGCTGTGTAACGTGTGCACACACGCAAAGTATCTTATATACTATATTTATATAGTATAGAGTACCATCTGTGTCTGAGTAATGCTGTAGACTGGCACATTAGTCAAAGGATAGAGCCCTTCATCTATGGAGAATAAACAAATTGAACATACACAATGTATACACACACACACACACACACACACACACACAGCTGAGTGTGGAAACACACCCCTTTACCCCAGCACCTGAAACCAAGACTGAACCCTCAGACACT
>OMLM01014018.1:35221-45659 GCA_900302695.1 Helostoma temminkii | reverse complement strand
TTAAAGGTCACAAATGCTTTATATCACATATGCTTTACTTATTCAATATAAATATGTTTAATCAGGAACAGATGGAAAACTTCTCTCTATCACAGTCCTTGTTAATAAAGATGTCATCCTGTAAAGCTTTTAAACAAACATTAAATTGCACACTAACAGTTGGTTACTCTGAGTGGGGTGTGTTTTACCTCTAAGGCAGCAGACCTCTTCCTTAGCAGCTGTTCAAAGTTTCTGGCTGCTCTGGCCACCAGCTCCTCTGCGTCATTTTGCTCCACAGTGTACAGGTGTTGGTTTTTCAAAAATATCTAGACAGATACAGAGAGTAGAGCTTGTATACATTCATACATGTAATTGGTGATTTAACATACTAATATACTGATATGTTGGACTTCATTTGCTTTAGTTAGTCAAGAAATAAAATACATATCATTAAAAACAATAATATAATTTCAGGAAACTTCAATGAACTGAACAAGGAGCACTGCATGTCCTTTGATGCACTGATTGGTGTTTCTACCTGAGTGAGGCTCTTCCCAGCTGTGGCCGTTTCTGCCAGAGTGACAAGCTCTTTCTGCATCTGATCAACCCATTCTTTAATCCTGTGGGACAAACAATACACACAACCAGCTAACTCACATGTAACCAGTTAAAAAGCAACACTACAGACATTTCACAGTGCAATTAAACTGTCAGCCAAGTTATCACAAGTCACAGTGTCAAAACAAATGCGGCCAAAGAGAATCACTCTGATAGGTCAAGGTCAGCCAATCAAACTTGAATCACTGGGAACAAACAAAGTGGCATCTAATCAAACGTGTCACTGAGTGTCAACCAATACGATTTCTTTCAGAGAGTTCAAACATGAAGTCAGCCAATCAGACAAGTGTCAGCCATTGTTTGGTGATGGTGGGTGACTGGTGATGGTGATGTAAGTGGGCAGATGTGGGAGGTGACCAGGACTGATGTGCTTCTCTGTGTATCAAAGAACTCTGCAGACATCAGGTCCAGCCGGCTGTTGCCACACACTGGATTATACCTTCCTCTCATCTTCCTCCAATAGTCCTTTCAAAGCTCCATAAGATCACTGCATGCATTATAATATTCTGACATAGTATAGCACGCTATACCTCTTGAAATTAGTGGCCATGGATACAGATAGGTGAGAGGAGAGTGAACACTTAACTTGTTAGAATAATCTGACTCATCTAGAGGCACATTTGGGATGAAAGCCATCCAGGAGCAAAAGACTTGTGTGCATGTAGATGCATTAATTCACCATTAATGTTGTCCTGCATGCACACAAGTATGGACAATGACACAGTGACATTAATATGCTGGGAGAATGATAATAGGTTGGCATGACATACAGAGGCTGTCATACCCATACTATGTACTCTCTGTAACAGTGACTCAATGGCAAACAGAAACTGGAATAAGCACAGGAAAACAAACATGCATACCCTGAATATATTCCCCCAAGTTACTGTACGTGTGTGTTTACTCTGATGCTCAGAGTAATGTAATGTATACATCTGAGGGAGGTGGTGAAATGCACACACAAAGAGAAAGGTACAGAAAAACAAGAAGAAACAAACAAATGGAATTCCGTGGAAATGTATTTGTAATTTGTCACACTTAAATGATTCAGATTTTTAATATTAAACAAAGACACCCCAAGTCAATATGAAAAGCAGTTTTTAAATGATGATTTCATTTATTAAGGGAAAAGGTAATTATCCCATAAACTGGTTGTGCCACCCTTGGCGGCAACAGCTGCCATCAAGCATTTGCAATAAGTCTTTCACATTCGCTGTGGGAAAAGTTTGGCCCTTTCTGCCTTGCAGAATTTTTTTAATTCAGCCACATGAAGGAGCATGAACAGTATGTTTAAGTTCATGCCACAGCATCTCAATTGGATAAAAGTTTGGATTTTGACAGGGCCACTCCAAAATCTTAATTGTATTTATTTATTTATTTATTTACTGAGCCATTCAGAGGTGGACTTGCTGGTGTGTTTCAGATCATTGTCCTGCTGCATGACTCAAGTGCAATAACTAATAGGATTCAGGATTTTCTGGTAGACGGTAGAATTCATGGTTTCATCAATTATGGCAAGTCATCCGGGTCCTGAAGCTGCAAAGCAGCCTCAGACCATCACACTACCACCACTGTGTTTGACTGTTGGTATGATGTTCTTTTCATGAAATGCTGTTATTGTTATATCAGCTATAAAAGGACACACACAAAAGTTCTACTTCTGTCTCATCAGTCCACAGAATATTTGCCCAACAGTGCTACTCTTCTTTTCTCCTCCTTTTCTTTCTCTTTCATACTCTTCTCATACCCTAAATTTCCTTTTCTTGATCTTCTCCTTTGTCCCACCCTTATTTGTCCCTAAATCTACTAAATGCAAACTGAGTCTAAGGTATGTTAATGAACCTTGGACCCCTAACCCGTCAAAGCCTGATCCACTGACAAATCTGTTGTGAGTTTCACTTTTTCTGTATGCGTTCAAGGACTTGACATGCAGTCGTCTCTCCAGAGTTTAGTTTCTGTGAAATCTATTGCTAGCAGTCTACACTAAATGTGTATAGTGCATTTAATGAACTTTAGTGTATCCAATTAACTTTTAATTTCTTTTGGCTCATTTTGTCTGCATTCAAATATTATTGCATCTCAAAGAAAAGCACTTACAGACATATTACATCCTCAGTTATATATATTCCTCTCATTTCCATATAGTATTGCCTATGTGCAGACATTCGGGGTTATTAATGTAAAAGATGAACTTGGGCACAATCTTTTATACTTAAATGTACTGTATATTTACTGCTTGCTACTTTTAATTCCCAAAAAGTTGTGTTATTATTTGTGAACAAGGATTATCTTTCTTTGTAGAATGCATCATGAGAGTAATGAAGAAGGACTATAATATCTGATAGATGATTCAGACTGTACATTTTCCTATGGAGAATATGGAAAACAAGAGCACTCCATAACCATAAACCTCCATAACTTGACATTCAGAGAAGCAGGCGGCTGTCTCTCCAGAGTTTAGTTTCTGTGAAATCTACTGCTAGCAGTGTAAACTAAATGTGTATGAAGAAAAAAACTCTCAGGTGCTGACAAATGGATGAGATGACACAGGCTATGGTGCCGTGTGACTGGATGTGTTCTGCTGCATGTCCAAGTATGGATGACATAGACAACTGTATATACATGTGGATGACATGGACTTTCTGTTCAGATTCTTTTTCCAAAGGTTTTAGTGTCTTATCTACAGAGCATCTAAACCCAATTCTCACACAATACTGAACTGTATAAATATGTTTATGTGTGTGAACAGTAAATAAATACCCTGCATATTATTTTCCAACCTAGGTTAATGACAGTAGTTCATGCCACAAAATGATGCCTCGTGGTTCATCTACGTGAACTCAGATCAGCTCCTCCAGTCAAGACTATTATATCTCATTGTACCTCTTTCCCTTCACGTGTATTTGTCATATTTGCCACAGTATCACATAGATATTGTAAAATCTTATCAGTGTCTACAATAACATGATGATTCATAGATGCCAAAACAAGCCATTGTTGTTGAGCTGAGGTAGCAAAAAATTTTCTGCTCTGGTTGCTAGGCTTTGATTAGTGCAGCATCTGGTACAACACTGGATAATTAAACACACAGAAATGACTGTACTAATGGCAACTGGGTCAGACAGTGCCCTACATTGTTTTTTAGACACGTGAAGAGCAAATGAGAGCAAAACAGAAAGATAGGATGAAAGACAATACAAGAAAAAGAGAGACAGATGTTGTGGTACCATCATTTTGGAGCAAGAGACAGTAATGAGTTGGCACATAGTGTGTATCTCAGTGGGCGTCTGTGTTAAACTACAGTCTAATTACACATCAGCAGAGAGGCAAAGACCTAAACAGTCCAGTCTAAACAGCAAAGCCAAATGAATCATGGAAACACCAACAGTAATACACCAAAACAACCCGTGGTGTTCTGTTCATACTCTGAAGCCTGCACACTAACTCCCAAGTGGATAATTCGTCCGTTGTTCTGCCTGGCTAGGATACAGAAAGTGCCTTGATATAAAGCGGATGGTTTTTGAATCAAGCCGGACCACCTCTGCACCTCTGTCTTCCTTAAAAAAGTTTGGACTTGATAGCAATGCAACTCTGAAATATTTCTGATATCCCACATGATATGGTATTTTACGATCAAGAAACCTTTCAACCCATTTTATGTAGTACAAAATGTTTTGTTTCTTGAATAGTTAGTGGAACAAAAAAGACCTCAAAAATAGAAAAAAAACTATCTTTTCATAATTGTTATAATTTTCTCCATCCGTATGATAATCCAGTTTAATCCAGGAAATAGCACTTAATGAACTTCACTGTATTCAGTTAACATTAAATTTATTTTGGCTCATTTTGTTTGCATTCAAATATTACTGCATGACAAACAGCTCCACTATCAGTTCCTTCATCCAGAAGGAACTGTCTGTCTATCTATGTCTAGATATTCATGGTTATTAACATAAAAGATTAATCTGGGCACAACCATTCATATTTAAATTGACTGTATATTCACTTCTTGCTAGTTTACATGCACAGAAAATGTTGCTGTTCTATTATTACTTACAACAAGGATTGTTTAATTTTCTAGAATGCATCATGAGAGCCCGTAATCAGTTGTGTTCTGTGGTCTTTCAGACCTTTCAGTGCTGTTGAACTCAACAGTGCTTTCTGCCTTTTTAAGACAGTACCAAATTGTTGATTTGGCCACACCAAGGTTTCTGTTATCTGTTTTTATGGTCTCATTCATTTGCTTTGAGATCTCCTTGGATTTCCATATAGCTCCAGTCAAACAGTTGCCAAATGCAAACTCAATACCTGATATCAATTCCTGGCCTTTAATCTGCTTCATTTGTGATCAGTTAACTTCTTGTAAGTCAACTGCCTAAATGCTATTGATCCACTGAAAACAGATGTACTCTAATTTAAAATGGCTGTGATTCCTAGTTGGTAATTGCCATGTTTTTTAAAATCACATCTTGATTTTTTTATTTTAAATCCACTGTGGTAATGTATAAAGGCAAAATTATAAAAACCTTGTAACTGCCCAAATACTTCGGGACCCAACTGTATACTGATGCCTACTTGTTTTCAGGCATTAAATAATTTAAGGGCTCCGTGCTACAACCTATAGGAAAAAAATGACATTGCACATAATATATGCTGGTGAAAGGAACAATTATTTTAACTGTAAACACCTTATGAACAAATTTTTGATGGACCAGACTTTGAAACACTCACTTCCTCATTCAGAAATTCACACTGATAATCCAGCAGATCTAGCAGAATGGGATGTTAGCTGCTGAGTAGATATTTAGTGCTGTCACCGGTGGCTGTTCAAATGTGGGTGTTTTGCTGTCATTAATCTTATACACCAAAAATGTTTTCTGCTGAAGCAGTTGTTCTTCGGCTTGAATTAGTGACTTGTAACATTTGAATATCAGCAAAACTGAATTCTTTTAAGCAGCATACTGGTTCCACATAATGTTGACCACTACAGTGATTCAAAAAGCTCTAATAAAATGACTTAAGGTAAATAAAATGAAATGTTCAAATTTACTCTACACTGCAATTTTGTCAGGTATATAAAAAACATAAAAAAATTTAAAAGTAATAATAATAAATTCAGTAAACACAAGATTTAAGCCTGCTACATTTCACATATATATTTGACTTTTTTCATATATTTCACTTATGGTTTATGTGAATATAATTCAAATGTATGGGCACAAAATTACTGCTTGGCCCTTTAATGGTGGATGATGACTCCAAATTGGGTGTTAAGATGAACTTCTGGCATTTTAAATTAAAGACCGGGACCGGGCGAAGCCACTGTAAGTCCTCAGCAACTTCACAGAAGAGCTGTCACGGCGCCCGGTGGCCACAGTCATCCGCTTAGTATAGTACCGGCGACAAACTGCTGATTATGGCAACCGACATTAATCACCGCCTGGAGGCGAGCAGCCAGAGGGAAGCTGAATATTGTCTATCCTCGGAGATATCTTCGTCAAGATGACCACCGGTGCGTGAATGAAACGACCTGCCCACCCTACTTTTACAGCCCAACAGCACACGCAGCCTACTGTCCAGCCTACACACCGAGAGCAGCTCATTAATGTAACACTTGTCTCCAAACGAGGAGCACTTGAAACAAGGTGCCTTCAAAACAAAACATTTACTTCTGGAAATAAGGTTATGGGGGCTATACTTACATCAGCTGTGTCGGAAACTGTGCGAAATACCCGTCCTGCCATAACAGGAGCAGAAAGACCCAGGCTCGTACCCTGCAGGTATCCATTGTAAAAACAAATAAAAAATAAAAATAAAAATAAATAGGAGGGGGGATATTCCCCGATGCGCGTCAACACCAAATGTGCTCTGCTCCCTTCGGCCTCAGATGAATGGGAGCGGTGTGCAGACGCAGTGTGAGTGACAGTTTATCGTTCCCTCACAGATTAACGAACCCTGACGCCTCTAATCTGATCACACCCGGCCATCCAGAGCTCTAACAGGTACAGGAGCTGGATATTTCAGTGTTTCTCCCTCCCACTTCTCTCTTTCCGTCTCTCTCTCTCTCTGTCTCTCTCTCTCTCTCCCTCTCTCTCTCTCTCTCGTTGCGCTCGTCCTGTCGTCTCTTTTTCAGTCTAGTGGAAAAAAACACACATATGGTCCTCAGAAGTTGTCACATCTGTGTGCTATTCATTAGCGCCTTTGTAGATCAATGCAATTTAGACTACTTATATAGTCAACTTAGGTAGACTATAGATATTTTTTGTGTATCATAGTAGCAACATTACACAATAAAAACAAACATAAAGTTTGAGTAGAAGCTGTGAAATTTGTTTTGGTCAAAAAAGACAACAGGAATCAATATTTTTCTCTTGCCTGGAGGTGTACAGAATACCATATGGAGAGCAACACATTGTTTTTAACCTCCCTATGAAGAAACACCTGCTAAAAGGAGGGTCTGACTACAAGTACCACACGCACACACAAATGCACGCACACTGAATACATATGCAGGATTTGCTCTTTAAAATGCCCTACAACCTTTCAATGCATACGACCTGGAGGGACAGGATAATTTACTGGCTTTTATAACAGAACCGCTCTCAGTCATTCTGGTAACATGAGTGACAGCCAGCAGAGCAATGGTCCCACAGAGGAATACCGGCAGGAGTGGCAGTTTTATTGATCCCACATGCATTATGTAAAGTCTTATCAGCAAAGTAACATGAATGTTTTATATGAATGAATATGTGGCTAATTTATAGAATACATACAAGCTCTTGTACCGCTGCCATATTTAAAAAATCACAGTTTCTGAAATTTCAGAAATTAAAACAGCATCAGCACTTTGATTGAATAGCCAAATAGCAGGGCGAGATCATAGACCTGCAGTGTGTGTGTGTGCGATTCAGGCCTGTAGGGAGGGCAGGGCAGCACAACGAGGATGCTTGGGGATTTGGTTATCAATTGTTGCCTGGCAACCACACACCATCTCTCATGTGCTCTCACCCACCCTCCCCCTTTTCCCCTTTCTCTCTTTGTCTCTTCCATCTCCACCTCTCCCCTTGCTCTCGCGGTACTGCACTGTTGCTCTTCCCCCCTTGTTTTCTCCTCCTCATCCCTTCACTCCCTGTCAGCCTGTCCACATTCTCTCTCACTACACCTTTCTCACACTCATTTCCCTCAGCAGAGAAACAGATGCACCTGCTGATGGGATGGGGAAAAGTAAGTGAATGGCGAGAACTGGAGAGGTGTCATGGAGTGAAGCAACATAATAGCAAAGAACAGTGTGGACAAGATGGAGCAGTGGTGAGCTCCTTTGTAGATATCCTGACTGAATGCTTCTTTATTCATTTGGAACACCTCACACTACTTCCTGAATAAGAGGAGGTGTCAGACTGATGCCTGTGCTGCTCAACCTCTCATCACATCTAAGAAATGGATAATAGTAAAAGACTAGAATAAAAGCTACTTGCAACTGTCAGACAGACCTTGACAGACAATGTTTCACTTTCTAAAACGTGAGATGTCTAAAAACACCTATATGATCCACAGAGTCACAGCTATTCTATATTTCTGCAGTATTTAATCCACACATATGAGCATATACATTTTTAGATATACTGAAAGATCCAACATGAATTAATACAGAATTACTTTTTAAATATAATAATAGGCTAATCCTGCATTCATGAGAGGCCCACAAACATAGACATTTAAAAATTACATCAATGAAATCATGTGCAAAAATCACTGATGGAGTCATTTGATAGAAGATACTGCCATCTGGAGGTAATGCATTGAAGTCACAAGAATCAGGCATACAGTAGAATCCAAGTCAGGGATGGTGTTCAACTTATGTACATGCGCCTGCATTTTATCGTGCTTCAATTTTGTGTAACTGCTAAAATGCTTTTGTTCCTATTTTATGTCAAGTTATTGTTTAATTCCAGTCAGCCGCATGAAATCCTGTATTTCATCTGCAGGAGGACAGAAGCATTGGGCTTGCTTTTAAAGTTTACAAAAGTTACCAAAAAGTTTATTTTAAAATTGTAATTCCTCACTGCGTATTTAGCGCAATCATATTTAAGGTGATGTACTTTATACAATCACAAATGCTAGTGTTAGTTTAAAAATCCACGTTAGAAGCTCAGTCTCAGACGTTAGCTTGGCTAAACTCTACCACAGGCTGCTGCTATAGGCAGAGTAAAAGACAGGCATGTTGGTGTGTGAAATAAGCCACACTGGTTACTAGTGACACACTAGTTACAGATGCTCTGACTTTAAACTCAGTAAAACAGAATCTTTAGTCTTTCTAGCTTTACCAGATAGATATGGTGATATCACCCAATGTAATTGCCTAGAAAGGGCAATTTAAAAGAAATTAGCAATTACACAGTAAAAACAGAAAAAAGAAAAAGAAAAAATCACAAACTGGCTAACAGCTATTTGCAGCAAAAAGGAAGAGCAGAAGATTAAAACTTAAATGCACTTTCCCTCGAGCACGCCTGATTAATAATGATGATTAAACAAACAAACAAACAAAAAAAGACAGGGCTAGGGTGGGTTACATTCTGTCTGGAGACGCTTTATAATTAAAGTCACAGGGTGTATCGCTGCACCACTGTGGCACCATCTTGTGGTACTATGTCGAACAACAGTTGTTTATTTATTTATTTATTTTTTTCAAAATGTTCAGTTCTAAACAAGGTTTTTAATCACCAAAAAATAAGTTAGAATAAAAAAAACAAGATCGACTCAGCATATGTAATATAGCTCTTCTTGATATTTATTCTTTATACTCAAGGGAAACAGCTGATTTTTTTACAGCACAATTTGCATATCTCAACACATCCTGTGTACAACCACAAAACCATAACATTAGATTCTTTGTTTTTACACCGAGTGAAAAACAAGACAATTTTACAAGCATATTTCTTTACAGTCAGCATACAGATAAATCTATACATATTCTGTCTCTTTTTAAACATAATCTGTAGGCAAAATATACTGACAAACCATCAACAAAACATGCAACATCCAAAACATAAAGTCTCAGACAACTATTGAAGTTGAATAGATTTTTTTCCCTTTGTGTTGTTTCAGCCATTTATGGGACATTGGTTGACAGCACATGTTTTGATTACACAGTCACATCCTCCTATGCCACTATAGACACTCATTGCTGTACATTTAGCCTAAGTCTTTTTTTTTTTTCAACACTCACATGCTCAAACTTTGGACAATATAAACATTCAATCTTTGTAGAAAATAAACACTTTATGTACACATGTCAAAGGACTTGAGTCACATTCACACCTCTCAGAACAACAACAAATTGATGGTTTCACAATTGCAGGCAACAGCTGATATGAACAAACAGTATTTAGTTTGATGGAGGTATAATGATGTACAAGTGGCAAAACAGTCATGACTGAGCACTGAGGGAATATGTCTTTTTCACTGTACTTGGTACACAGAGTGGTCAGTAGACTATGATCATGATGTAGTAAGCATTATTTCCTCCCAGACTGTGCGTTGTGTCTAGGAACCCTAACAGGTTTTTCTTTTGCCACATAGATACAAAATGCACACCACGATATTTTTCGGCCAGCACATACTTAGTGAGTCAGTTCATTCCAGTGTAGAAACACAAAACACTTTGTTTTGCGTGTCATGACGAGTTAAAATGAGACAAGAAAATAAACTATTTAATAATAAAGTGCACAAGCTCCATGTAGATATTAACAGCAGTTAGCATCAATATATATTAAAATTAGTAAAAAATCAATATATTTAATTTTTCAAATTAAAGTTATTTTTCTACAATACAATTTAAGAC
>OMLM01014018.1:0-35201 GCA_900302695.1 Helostoma temminkii | reverse complement strand
AAGACTGTATGTTCACAGATAAAACATTTAATTCCAAAAACAAATGCATTCAAACACATCTGAGTTGCATAGAATTACTTCAAAAGAACCAATGAGTTTGGAATTAAAAAAATCAAGGTTGGCACAGCAAAATAATTATCTGAAAAATTAACCATGTTCCCCTCCTTATTAGATTCTCTGTTTTGTTTTCCTTTGCTATAAGAGTCAAATGACATCTTGCTTTAATTGTATTTGTTTTGTCTTCTGTTATGTTTAATTAAAAAATTGCATCAGTCCTGTGATATGCCTAAATACACTGATAGTTATTCTGAGGGTCACTTGTTTTTCATTCTACAGATATGGTGGCAAAACATTACAAGATGAATCCATGGGTCATCCACTCACGCATTAGTACTAAGACTTGGCCTCCCATGTGTTCTTCTGACCTAAATATGACTGAACCCCAGTGGGCCTGAGTGTTTTGGTCACAGGCAGTGAAAGAGGCTGGTTCACTGTGTTGCAACAGGAGTCACTGACACACAACAGCACAGTGAGTTTTACAGCACAGTCAGACACACAGAGGAACCATGACACTGGACTGTTGAGAACATTTTTTTTCATTTTTAAATTATTTTCGGATAAAACTCAGACCAGGGTGCTTTACTAATACACATAAAGCAGAGCTGTCATACGGATATTATGACAGGTGCACATCTACATGTGGTTTTGAGACAACTTGTGTAAACTACACGCCCATTGCAACAGTGTAATTAATTTACATGATGGGCTACATAGAAGGAAATATTAGCATACTCTGAGCAACTACAAAAGACTTAAAGTAAAATGTTGCACACATGACACAGATATGATAAACTCTTGTCATCCTACTCTTGGCTTGTAACATTCAAAACAGCTGTGCTTTGGCTTCAGAGCACGAAATGCTGTTCATTTTATTGTAATTCTTACTGGTCCTGCACAACAGCACGCCAGTGACATAGCAAGATGTAACTGGATGTTGACCTTTAACTTTAAAATTTGAATTCATCACAGCCCTGTTTAATATCGCGTGGTGCAGCAGTGTGATCACGGGACTGAAACAGCTATTTTTCATGAACATCCTTGAGCTCACATAGGTCCACATTCACATAACAGTTCTTAAAACTGTCTACACCACAGACTAAAGAAGCCTACTGGATTGTCAGTGCGCCACCTACAGCCTCAATTAAATAGAGATCATCTGTGTTAAATCTTTTCATATATAATCTGGTGACAAGAGAACAACTCTTATACTGTATATTGTATATCGATATGTTCTGGATCTGATATTTTTGTTTATTAATATAAACATCACACTGTACAATGTGATTCTCTGAAATGCTCTGTAATCTGCATATGTGTTATCTACAGTCTGAAGTGCTGTACATTTTATCTTCACCCCATAGCAAAAAGTCAACTGGCTAACTTTGTTCTAAACAAATGCTTTGATTTTTTTTTCTTTTAGATGAAAATGACTGTCATACAAAAACATTCCTTCCTCCATCACTAATTAGTTAAACACCAGTGGTATCCACACAAATCACATCCTACATTTGATGTTACATCCATGACTCTGACTCTTACATGAAGAAAACACAATGCTTATTGAGTTGATGTGATCAAAGGTACATATTTTTGTTTTCCCTGACACTCTCTATTTACCTATGACAGATATGTCAGCTCAATTGCAGCAAAACAACAACAACAACAACAACAAAAAAACAACAAAAAAAACATGGATCATGTAATTTAAAATATCACTACTCTCAGAGCCATATTGCTTGCTGCGTCTTTTTCTGTGCCTGCAGTGGCATTTCAATTTTTGCATTCTACAAAGTCCATAACCAGCAGAAAGTCGACATGAGAAGAGGCGGACATACAGTACATGCTGGCAGTGTAGGACTGATAAATGTGATGTATATTAGGAAATTACTGATGTTTTTATTTTCTCTTTATGATCTTTATTTTTCTCTTATTTATCTTTTCGTAAAATTCCATCTCTGAACAATTATATTACTTTCTGGCTTCACCTTTCATCGATCTCCCTCAACTTCTTTTTGGTGTGTTGTTCAGGGGTTGGTCTGAGTGGAGCTGACAAACAACTTGTGCCAGCTAACCACTCTTTTCCTCATATCCACCTTGTCCAGCCAGATGTATGCTTCTCCTATCAGGGTCTTCTTTACAAACTTCCCTCCATTGGACACTAAGAAAAGCTGAAAACACATTGGAGAAACACATTTGTCATACTTTGTAAATATTTGTTGCTATGTTTGCTGTTTGTTGGCAGATTTATTTGTTCATTGAGCCAATTTCATTTCATTTCATGAATAGTGAAAGTGGCTACATGACAACAAAGTCTTTTACTTCTTAAAACATTTTAATAACAATTAACAATTAATATTGTAAATAGATCTATATATTTAGCTATATATTATTTTTTTATTTAACATTCTACATAGCATTGTAAGATTTGAGCTGTCTGTATATTTTTAACTTATTATAGACATTACTAGCTACATTTATGTTTAGGTGGCTCTATAGGAGGTTGTTCAATCACCCATGAATCAGCAGAAGAGTTTACAGTGAATAATGATATATATGAGATAGATAATGAGACTTGTTTTTTTTCAGATGTTACAAACCTTCAGTGTTCTTTAACTGTAATCATCAATTCTGAAAACATTTATGTTATCAGTCAGTAAATTAACACACACACACACTCACACACACAAACCAAAACAGCATTAAACATGATAACATTTCAGCAATATTGTGTGTTTCATTATGTTTGATACAGCCAGGTCCACATCAAGATTTGCTGGATGACAGTCGTACCTGTATAGAGTGACCCGTTGGGTTGAGAGGGAATCTGAAGGTCTCGTTGAATGAAGGCTCCCTGTCGTGACGACAAACTCTGGTCTTCTTCTTAATGATCCTCTTCTGAGTGGCCACATTCACCACATACAATTTCACATACAGGTCTGAAGGCAAATTTCAGAAATGATAAATATGAATTACTGATAATGCAAACTATTTAAAGTCAATATGCACACATACAGAGTATAGTCGCTCTTATGCACACACACACACACTATTTTCAGACCTGGTAGGTGGTCTGGACTTTTGAACTTGTAAGTGATGTTTCTGCATTGTAGGATTTCCAAGACCAGTTGGTCCCCTTCTGTCTTCACCTCCTTCTTGAGAGCGACTT
Organism: Helostoma temminkii; assembly: GCA_900302695.1. Classification (NCBI taxonomy): domain Eukaryota; kingdom Metazoa; phylum Chordata; class Actinopteri; order Anabantiformes; family Helostomatidae; genus Helostoma; species Helostoma temminkii. The sequence continues at coordinate 31,975 of OMLM01014018.1, read as the reverse complement.
TGATCTCTCCCATTACTTGTGTTTTGCCGCCTAAAAGCATCAATGAAATAGAGACACATGTGACCAGTTTTTAGAACAATGCTGAGGTTTACTGCTCACACTGAACCCTGCATTAAGTACCTTCAGGCAGATTCCTGCAGTTGCATGAAAAAGCATGTACTCCTAGTGTTACTGACCCTAATTATGCATCACTTAACCTGGATCAGCAGAATGAAGACAGGCCAAACAAGGCCTTTGCAGTTTCATGCAGTGTATTCCACTGCTATGTTTAGCTATTAACAAGTCAAGGTGTTTTTATTAAGACAGGGATAGGGTAAGGTGAGTTAAATGAGTCATCAGGCACCATGGAAATTACCTGTCCGCCATCTGTGTAGCAGCTGCCAGGCTAAAGTCTAAATGACCTTGGGCTCTTTGTTACAAATTGAAACTAGAGATGGAAGTTAGGCATCATGACACCTGAGCTACATGAAACGTAGATATAGTTATGACAGGGGGTAGGATTATGTGACATCCTCTTCTCTTCCACTATACCAAGTCATGCATTACATTGCATTACAAGCCATTGCACCGGCTAATTCTTGTTAATTGACAATAATCACTTATATCAACATTTGACTCCACTTGAATAGTAAATTGTAAACCAGTAAACCAGTATTCATTATCAAAATGCAGCTTGGAGATGGCAGAAATACTGAATGAATAAAAACAAAAACCGCTCCATTATATAAAATACCCAGCAGGTGGAGTCCTACAACCAAGTCAGGAGATGTGTTTTTCTGTTACACAAAACTTGCCTTCATTTTCTGGGGTGCCTAGTTCATTTTTATCTGTGCCATTTGGAATAGTCTTGCCACTGTGGGACACATACAAACATATGAGTATTTATCCACAAGAAAATGTAATATCATCACATTTTTAAAAGCAGTAATAATTACACGCCATGCTAAAAATGAGCCATAAATAAACTTACATGCGTGGCACTTGAAAAATAGCACTGTCCACTCCAGTGCCTTCACCCTCTTCCCCATCCAGACCTCCATAGGCATCTCCCACAAGACTTGGGGCAGACAGCACAACTGACGCTGAGACATCACCTAGCCGGTGTCCTGGTCCTGAGGGCAAGCAAGAGCAAGTGTGGTGATCAGAACATATCAATGTATGTATGTATGTACAGATGTGACTAAAATTGTTGGTAGCCTTAATAATTAAAAAATAAGTATTATCTCTTATTTAAGAGAACAGATACATACATTTTGATTCATGGTGTAACATAATATGTCAAATAATACAATAAATTATTATGGTAATGGGACCCTCATCATTTAAGGCTAATCCCTGCAATCAAGCACTTTTTGTAAATCTTAGTCTCCCTTAGTGGCCCCATTTTTATGAGGAAACTGCTTTTGTGCTATCAAGATTAATACAGTAGGTTTTTCCCTGTTGGAACAGCACAACCCACAAATGAGCTCTCTGACATCTGAGTAAATTTCACTCCTGATTACTGATCATTGTCTGGGCAGTCCAGATGCACCAAAAGCTACCACATAACATAACAGAGTATCCTTTGTGTTTCTCTTTAAAAAATCGGGGCCTTCCTGTGTCTTCTTCCATCACAATCCATTAACCTCAAAGTGGATTGGAAGTCAGATTGGACTGGAAAATGTTGTTCCATGATCCTGGAGGTAAGCTTCTATCTGTTTCATTTGGTTCACCATTCAAAATATCCCTCTGTTTAATCTAGAGTAAATTTTCCACTTGTTGCCACTTCAAAGAGGAAGTTATTTGTTAATATGAGTAATATTACACAGAGCGTTGTTTCAGTTATTGTCAGTGAAATGAACATTTCTCTATACTTCTATGATTTTTTTGTTCTAAATCTTTTTCTATTTTCTTTATGGGATTACAAGATTTATTTGTACATCAACACAGTCATGTCCATTTACACAGCTTTTACCACATATGCATGCATGTAGAAACACAATAGAAACAGAAACTGAAGCACTTCACACTCCCCACTGTCATTCACATTCTGACTGAACATCACATCATACAGCAAATTGAAGGAAGAAATGATCAGCACAGTTTGTCCTTAAAAGTAATAGTAACTTTTGTTTACACAGAGCTAATTCTTCACTAGAAATAATGAGTTACTATGATCACTTCACATATAAATATAAATTTAATATGAGGCAATACTTTCATTCATTTATAGACTTAATTGATTCTTTCTGATTGCTCTTGAGTTACTGCACAGTATGCTCATATAGTATGAAAGAGCATACATGCAGTTAGTTTAAGGGAATATGTGAAGTGTTTCTGTCTAAGCAGAAAGGTTGTATGATTTGTTTGCCTTCAAGGTTGCAGGGTTCAAGTGTTTTCTTTAAAGCAGTAACTAACAGTGGTTTGATTAAGTTTGAAACACAAACAAACACAAAGTCAAAGGAATTCAATTTCTGCAGCCATGAAAGCAAACAATAATTATATCAAGAACATGGATAACACGTTTGCACATTGTCAGACATTCAGAGACTTACAGTACACATGTGAAAATCATTTAATAAGAATCATAGCACCTATTTATACTTTTGGTTACATGTTTGAGTTAAAATAGTTGTTTGTGTTATTTTTTAATTGTTAGTTTTATTGCATTATGGTTAATAAGGTATTATTAAAAATATTTATCAGTATATTTTTTCTACTTTCTATGCCTCACCTTCCCTTGACACTTGTGTCCCTCTCATGGTTAGCTGACGCCTTACTCTCATTGGCCGGTGAGTGCAGAGTGAGCGTCCTGTTGACTTTTGAACCTCTTGATGTTTCTGTGTTTCCTTTTGTTTAAGGTAGAGGGAATGGGGAAGGACTGGATAGGAAGGGGAGCATGTGTGCCATATCTATGTGTGTCTGTGTGTTCTGTGACTTTTCATTCATTTATATGGCACACACATGCACAGATACAGACTGCAGCATTGCAAAGCCCTCAGTGACCAGGGAACAGTAGCCAGGGAAGCTGCAACTGCATGCTTAAATAGCCCTGTCGCTGGGTTAGCTTATTCCAGAACAGGATGACAGCATAGTTTTTTTATTTTGAGGACATCACACTAAGGATTCTGTGTAAACATGGATGGATATATACAGCAGTAGTTTAAATCATGTTAAAATGAGACATGTGAGGAACTGCCATCACAGCTTGGTTTCTATATTGGGGATGGAGATCTCCACACTGGGCTTCTGTAGAAACCATATGCTTGGGATGGCACATGCACTCTCCATGTAGAAACAGAGGGTATTGGGACTCTAATTTTAGATTATATATACATATACTACAGTGCCTACAGTTAATAAACTCTCCTATTATATTAACTCACAATAATTTATCAACTTGATGTTTAAACAGATAAAAATGTCAGTTAAATATTGTATTTATATATTTAGTGCACTAAATGTGTCACATTTCTAAATATTTACTTTTAGGACTTGCTTTTTCAACACAGTTTACAGTATATTTTCATATACATGACCTCAGTTACCTTTATTATGTTATGCCTTCAAATTTAACTGATCTGACTTGGAGATTAAGTTTATTGATTGATTCAAAGTACATTAGGAGAGCAGAAGGCAAACGCATAAGATTCAGGAGGTTAACACACAGCAGATCAGGATTTTATCAAATGATTTCAACAAAGCTCGCATGCATAGGAAAAAAGGAAGCATGTCACAGGAAGTGAATTATGGGTACGGGCAGGATTTACTTGGTTGCAGGCGGGACTGTTGGACGGCAGCCTCTGCGGCAGCAATAGCTATGCCAGCATCTTCAAGGTGGGCCTGAGTCACGCTGCTCTTGCTTTGGCTTCGGGAGGGACCATGTGAGCGTAGTTGCCCATCAGAGGAAGACTTGGAGCTGCCTGGGCTGCTGTGTGACTTTTCCAAAGGCATCATCTGCATGTCTGGAGGAAGACAAAATACAATATTATAATTGGAGAGATTAAAAACACTATGTCATGTATATTTAATATGTTCTGTTAACATTCTGTTCCTGGTCCACCAGGATCCAGTTTTCAAGTGCATGGAGTGTAATTACAGCTGTCATGAAATTATTAGAATGTTTCTATGGTAACATCCTCTATCTCTATGACAACTGAATGACCACCTTATAAATGACTGATGTTTATGTCTTTAACACAAACCTGCAACAAATAATAGAGAAAATAAAGAATTTATAGAAATTGTGAATGTGTATTATATAATTTTTACCTTTGGCTGGATCAGGGAAGATTCCATGGCTTCTGCTCTTGATTACAGAGTTTTTAGGTGAATCATAACTCCCATCTCCTTGTCCTGGTGCTTGTCCCTGTCCCATACTATGTCCAGACCCCATTCCAGGTCCTGACATATGGCCCTGGCCCTGGCCTTGGACATGACCCTGACCTGGCCCAGACCCTGGTGGGCCTTGGGCAGCATGGTGGGCTCTGCTGTGCTCAATGCTCTCACTCTGCTCCTTCAGAGGCAGCCATCGAGGTGTATTGTCCAGCTGGGCAGTGTTTGACAAGTCAATCAAAACCTAATATGCAAAAAACATGCATACATTACATTCAGAGAAAAAATACAGAAAACTGGAGCAACACTAAAATGCAAGAAGGAAAATAGATTATATGATACTAGAGAATAAAAGAAGAGACTGGAAGAAAGGTAAATAAGCAACACACAGTACTGTGTATAAATAGATTTGCTCAGTAAACAATAAATTTTAAGGCATGAAGCAAAATCTGACAACAGAGTTGTGAGAGGAGAGTGATAAGACTAGATTATTAGATTGATTCAAAAAAAGCAGTCCATCAGAGAAATCTTTTGTGTGAGGCAACACTAAATGCATTTGACATTTTTAGTCAAAAAGCACTCACTTCCCCGAGGAAGTCATTGGAGGAAGATCTGTCATAGTCCCACACTGTCACCTCCAACGTCTTTTTTTTTAACTGGAAAAAAAGTAAGTGGAGAGAAGGGCACAGATTATGAACAAGGATCTTGTGTGAGGGAAGAAAATGTGTGAATGTACTTGTGTTTGTGTATATGTGGGTGGAAGTATGAAAGAAAACAGCACAGGCACACTGTCCTGTGTCTGCAGCGAGTAAATGAAAGGATGATTTTTTTGTAACATTACATTACATTAAATGTGGTTTGCTATATATATGTACATTCCTGTGTGCATACAGTACTGAATGTGTATATGTATATAGGAATTCGTGAGAGCAGATGGAAGTATGCAGCAGCACTTTTAATACAGCTCTGGACAGCAGTGAGACATGATTAACAGAAGGCAGCCTTAGAGGAGCTGATGAATCCTCTGCTTTCACAGAAGGCCTCTATTCTCTGCTATCGCATCTGCACTCATGCCTCACTGTTGTAATTACCGTCTGGGCGGTGTCTGCTAGAAACAACACATGCTCCTAGCAAACACAGACACCCAAGAATAAACACCTATATACATGGCAGTGCTTGCACAGTGGCAGACGAGCACACAGACACTTGATTATCAGGTATCACTCTTTTTTGTAAAAATGACATACAGTTAGACTGCCTGCGTAGAAACTGTGTGAGAGCTGAAATCATGGTTGTTAACTTGGCTCTTGGGAGTACTGATAAGAGGTTGCACAGGGATACTGAGAGCAGCCCTGGGGACAAGGCATAAGGACAGAATCCTAATAAGTGTGTAAGACCACTTCACCCAAAGTGGCCCACAGCACATACAGTAACTGCACAAGCAGTAGAGAGTGATGTGTGTGTGCATGTGTGTGTGAGTGTTAATATTATTCTACACAGTACCTGCTCCAAATGAATGTTCTTGTAGATGACAGTCTGGTTCCATTCTGGGTTCATGGTTTTCTGGGCATACTTCGTCCTTCTCTTGTTATCAGCACTGACAAATTATAATATTCAAAATTATTGTTTGTTGGTAATATATCAAAATGTATCTCCCTTGTGTAACCCCATAGAAAACATTAAACAGTGTGATATATTCAATAAATATGGGCAGAATAGATGTTTGTAAAATGGTCATTCTGTTGTGGAGAGAAATTCAAATGTGATGTTAATTTTTAATTATCTGTTTGACAAAAATGCTTTTACAAAATCACAAAATAGTTCAGTGATTGAAGCTGAGGAAAGTGTGAGGCATGAATGTTCTTAAACACCATGAAATAGAGCAGATAATTGGACAAACAACAAAGGCCACAACAAAAGGATGGAAAACCACTTTGGAGACATAATTTAAGGGAAGTAAAAGAAAAAAAAAACAAAAAAACAAAACAAAAAAACATAACACCAACTAAAAGCAAAGATCAGCACCACACTACCTTGCATTCTGGACAACCATGACTTGACTGAGGGAGTCCAGAAGAGGAAGAGGAGGGCAGATATCACAAACAAGAAAAGCAAAAACACAAAACACAGTCAGAAAAGCCCAAAGAGCTCAAAGAAAAGGCAGTAAAGGATAGAGAGCTGAGGCAATCAATATTCTTTTATGGTTGCATCACTTGTTTTCACCCAAGAAATGTATCTGATGTATGACCAAAAAACCTCAAAATATTACAACTGGTTCATGCGTAAATTAATAATTCACTGTTTATTATTATTATTATTTTATTTATTTTATTATTTATTTATTCTGTTCATTTTACTGCTAATGTCAAACAAATGCATAAAACAATGCAATTTCGATAAAAAAGCAAGACACTAAAGATGCTCTCCTGCAGAGCATCCATTTCTAACCTATACAATATGGGCAGAGAGGACTTATAATCTCATAAACAGGTCTAATGGAGTCATTATCTAAGAGAAGATAGTGTTACAGCCTAGATAAAGGCCATATCGATCCCTTCTCTTGCTATTCACAGGATCTTGGGTAGATAGAGGAGCAGACAAGTATAAGAGGATGAAGCCATAACTCTGGGAGACAATGCTCTGTGTGTTACTTCTGTGAAAAGCTGGCAGAGCAAAAAGAGCTTGTCAATTGAGTTCCCATGCATGTAGGCTGTCTACGTTTAGGTAGTTTGACACACTACAATGGAGGAATTTGGCTCACCTTTGTAACATCAGAAATAATTGACAGTTGAATTGTAGAGAGTAAATCAAATGTAATCAAATTTCACATAAAATTGACTGCCTCATATCATCATGTCCTGTCTCATTCTCTCTTAGAAACTCAAGTAGTTAGTCAGTTCCATACAGCACAGTCAATACAAAGTCATAAATAAATAGGGGGAGATTAAACAAGACAGACACAGAAGCAGAAAGGCAGACACAAACCAGACATGAGTGAACTCTCAAACACAGTCAGAGCTTACCCTCTCCCAGGTAAGAGGTAGACCTTGACAAAAGGGTCAGAATAGCCATCGTTGTCCCTTGGGGCCAAGTTTCTAGCCTGCAAGACATGGACGATCAAGTTTCCGAGATTCCTGTCATAGTTGATTTGGAGCTGAGGGATAAAGAGTTGGAGAAAGTCACTGACAACTGGCTGCATCTTTATTTTGCTGCAGTTAAAAATCAGAAACTGTTGTTATACCTGAATTTCTCCAGTGATGGGATGAGGTGTCTTCATCACCTCTGCTGACTAAAAAATAAATAAATAAGAGGGCTGGTTTTTCAGTGCAATGTTACAAACTGATTGTTTCATCATTAGTCAAAGAGAAAGACGGCGCTGACAGCAATGACCTTACCCACAAAGAAATGTTCTCTATACACTTCAGTGATTACCCTGAGATTAGGTTGCAATGAATTTGGCTCTCTTTAAATGTATATTATCAGCTAACAGATGAATGAGTTGTCCTTGTAGGGAGGACGGCAAGTAAAGATGTCTGACAGGATATATGAGCCTCAGGAGAGATTTGATTATCTGGTTTGAGTAATTGACTGGAAAAGTCTTCCAGTAACATTTGAGAAGTTTAATCGATTATTAAAGGTATTTATATGTTGATTAAAAAAAATGCCTGTTAGTTTAGACACTTTCCAAAACACAAAACACTTCTACTGTTTATTTCATATGTATTCATTACCATTTGTGTTACATAATGTATAATTTGTTTTGTCACTGTGACATGAGTTTGGTGTTCGTGTTTAATAAAGCACTTCCCTGTACACATACTTTACAATGCTGTAAAAAAGCATTAGCCTCCTTCCTGAATTTTTTTATTTTCACATATTTGTGACACCTAAATGATTCAGATCCATCAAACAAATATCATCAAACAAAGTCTTACACGAAGATATCCAGAGTAAATACAAAATGCAGTTTTTAAATGATGATTTCAGTCATTAAAGGAAAAGAGTTGTCCAAACCTGCCTGGCCTTTGTGAAAACATAATTCCCCCTCTTGCTAAACCATGAATAAACTGTGACTTACTATATTTTTTGGAAAGCTGGGTTTAATTTCACTTTCCAAACAAAGGCCTGATTACTTACCTGTTGAGTCAAGAAATCTAACAAGAAGAAGTCTAAGAAGTGTAACAAAGTAAAGCACGCTAAAAGATCTCTAAAAGCAATACATCATGGACAGCTTTTTGCCCTTAATAAATGGAATTATCATTTAACAATTGCATTTACTTGAGTTAATATTGTGTAATATTAAGTTATGAATCACTTAACTGTGACAAATATGCAAAAATATTTTAAAAATCAGTAATAGTTTTTCACAGCACTGTAAATTTTCCACTAAATGTGTAAAATACACACACCCAGGGTCATACACTGTACCAAGAGGATTTTTGTTCTATTATAGTGTCACTTTGTCACACCACTGACATTTACATACATCCTTCCCTTTGCAGCATTGTATGATTCCATACTAATGGAGTCACACCTCTAACATATGTCTATTGTACACAATGTATAATTCATCTTGTCACGTCATACACACAATGTAAACAGCTGAAGTCATCGTGTAACCAGCCAACAGAAGCTTGCTAACAAGTCAAATCCACTACCTTGTGTCGCTGTTTCTTGCTTATGGCGGGGGATGCAGGCTGGCCGGGACTAGGTACACCACTGGAAGCAGCAGATCCAGTGCCTGAGTGGAGCAGGGCAGAGCGCTCCAGTGCAGAGAGGACCCCCAAGCCCCCAGGTCCAACCCCTGTTCCAACTACACCAGGAGCCTGCTGTTGGGACACCTTTTGCAATTCTGCAGCAAGCTGCTTAGGATCCACACCAGGGGAGCGCTGTCCACCTATTGAGAATAATATGTATAGTGATGCACATTGTGTGGATGTGAGATAGGTAGATAGGTATACAGATACATACATGCGCCCATGCAGACATATAAACAAATCCTTGTACATACCAGCCTTAAGCTGGACATGGTGCTCCAGGGCTTGTGGGTGCTCAGGGTCAGACAGCATATTAAGATCGCTAGATTCATACGGAAATTTATAATGGAATATTAACCAGTTTATCTTAGATGTAACCAGTCATTGAGTGATATTTGTCAGATGATGGGGCGTGGAAATAGTTTAAGGGAAAGGTGTTTATGAGTGCACCATATTGCAAATAAACATGTAGGAGTTTCATTGGGAGGGATGGATAAATGATGCCAGATGTAACTCACAGTCTCACACAGAGCTCCGCCTCTGCACATGGCTGGCCTATGATGCACTGCACTTCTTCATAAGTCTTTCCAGTCAGAGGAACTCCATTCCACTCCAACACCTGCATTCCTGTGATGTGATAATAGCAAGCAGACACATTCAGAGACAGAGGGGTGCTATGAGTTCCCAGGGTATATTATAGCCTGCAGGTAAATGCATTTCACTCCGTGTCCAAATACATTGTGAAACATAGTTATTGTGGACATCGCAGCCCATGTGCTCACATAGCAGAAATAACACACTATCCACCATCCACTAGAAAACTTTTTTAGAATGCCACACAGCACAGAAGCCAGAAAGTAGACTTTTAATCAACTACTGAAAGCAACATGTCATTTTTATGAGAGGTAGAACATGTAATGCATTTGACATGCAAAACACTGCATGTCAAATAATAATATCAAAACATGTACTAGGTATATGCAATAATTAGAACACTGCAAACTTTCACCCCAAGGCCAGAGCTGTTTGAGGCCTCACTTACACAACTGAAACCTGGTCTTCAGCTTAGACTGCTGCTTTTGAAGCAACTCAGCAGCTACTGTGAAATAAAGACTTGAATTAATATCTCCAGTGTTCTTTTATATCATTCTCCTTACTAGATACTTATAATTCACCATATTCTCACCCACTTCATTTCTTTTTGTACCTGAAGGCATGTTCTGCTACTGTTCTCTTTTAGTGAAACCTACATATTGCATTTGCATAGTTTTAATTTAGCTTATGTATAAAAGTAAACATTGCCATTTTTCATATTTGCTTACTACAACAAATAATGCTACAAACATGTAACCTGTGCTAATCTTTTGTGTTTCATAACAAAAAAGGTTGAAATAAACTACGCTTCACCCACTCCCTTGTGTAACTGGTTTGTCGTGGCATTATCTTTGATTGAATTGTCAACAATAAACATTTGAAGATACGTAGATAATTTAAAATCTGATAAGCTAAAGTACAAATTGAATTGTAGCTTTCAAAACACTGTAAAGCGACTTCTGCAGACAAGTCTCACATCTCCATCTGGAATTCAGTGATTCAGACGGGGATTTTTAGTAAAGGTGTACATTGTCCTAAAATAAATGATAGTATAATGTCCAGTGATTGTGCTTTTTATACTTTAACTTGACCACAACTACAAGGACAGATAAAAACTGATTTATGCCTCCCCCTTTTCTTATTATTCTCTTACCCTCTACAACTTTTCCTGTTTGTTCTGCGACACCACCAGGTATAACCTTGGCAATGTAGGCTCCGATCTCTCCTCTGCTACCTGGAATCTCCTTTCCACCTACCACACGGATTCCAAGTCCATTCCCTGGGGGAAAAAAACAAAACAAAACAAAACTCAATAACAACCAATGATTTAAAAAAATGTCAAAGTTAAGTCAAAGTCAAAGTCAACATTGCATTATTATACCTGACACACTGGTGTCCTTCAGATCTCTCTTGAGTTTGATGCGAGTGTGAGGAAAAGCATATGGGACAAGTTTCATCTGAAAGAGAGTTTAAATAATTTACAGCATAAAGAAAATAAGATTTTCCTCATATAAACATTTCCAGTAGACATACTGAACATTTCAAAAAGAAAAAATGTAAAAAAAATGTTTTTTAATGGAAGCTCACCTTTCTCCTGTCTGACACACTCTGCGGATGTCCTTCTCTTGGCTTATCAAACCAATCTGTGTCCTCTCTCCTGAGGTGGTAGGCTAGGCAGAGAGATGAAGTGGTTGAAAGCCTTGTACACACTAATACACATACACCCCTGTACCCTTATAACTTGATACACCTTTGCTTTGAAAACAGTAATGACTATTTGGGCAGAGATCAATGATTGCATGGGTCATGTCTTTCACGCATCCACCCCATTTGCTCAAATGGACATCTGTAAGGTCTATCTTTCCCGACTGGATAGGTGAAAGCAAGGAAGTATAAACTCTGTTCCAAACTGTCCATACCATGTATGCAATCAAATATTAACTGCAAACACTGAATGAGGAATGAATCAATTTCAAGAGCATTTTGCCATGCTTTTAATAGCATACAGTGCTCCATGCCTGAGAGTCAGGGTTCCTCTTTCTCACATTTTCATGGATGCTCATAACATATTTGTCATAGGAAATTATGCTAGTTTTCAGTGAAAACATTGAGGATTGGAGTTGTCCCACTGAATGTTTTTATTCCAGTAATCATAACAATAATCATAATAGTAAAAACTGATTTATTATGCAATTGTCCATATGGCTGTGAAGTACCTTTGCAGTATATTCATACATTTATGAAGTACTGTATATGCCGTGTGCTGTAAATCCTCCCAAGTTTGACAAGTAGTATCTAAAATATCTAAAATTACTGAATATACTGTTACCACCGTTATTGCGAAGTTCAGAAAACATCCAATATATATATATATATAAGTTGAATAAATCAAAGGCCAAGGTGCCAAGTGTGGAATGTTTTACATTTGAAATATGAGTCATCTGGTGTTCAGTGCAATTTTTTGTTAATAAGGATAGAAGATGCAGTCCTCTGCCAAATTTCTCTGTATATCTCCTGAGGAATTTCATCAAGATGTGCCAATATGACGAAGAGAAGTGGCCTGGTTTATGCTAGCGGTATATGCTGTTTGTAACCTACAGGTCATGGATACAAAGAACAAATAATTTTAATAAAGCCTTAACTTATGGTATTTGCACTCAATAGATATTTGAACACATTTTTATGGTAACACTTATATATGATAACACAATACACTTTTTTTTGTTTTTGGCAAAAGCGCATGAAAATGAGCACTGGAAATGGGTCTTACAGAACCAGTGATGTGCAGTCATTCCAGAATGATGTAAAGCTGAAGTCACTACGAGGTATGACACATATATCTAGTGCCATTAAGATGGTGTTCATTCCAGAATGGATCCGACATGTCAGCTACTACACATCTGCTAAATGACATGTATTTAATGCTACTGAGATGTAAGTCATTCCAGAATGAGTCTGGTATGTTTACAAAATCAACCAGAGAAGTGGATTCATTCAGAACCATGATGTGCGGCATGGAGGCATACAGTCTCTATGTGTCTACATGGAAAGTGGGATGCTGTCTCACCTTCTATATTCCAGTTTGGGCCTCCAGCTGGGGTACAAAGTTATATGTTTTTTCAGAAATGTGTCAACATATGTTAATGAATCTAACAGACTACAGGACCTGGGCTAAGGCTAGATTTCTATTATAAGTATACATGTACTTTAGCACATGCAGTGAAAGCAGTAGTAAGTGTAAGGTGCATGCTTGAATTTACTGCAGGTCTGACATTACTAATCTGTCAGACAAATTTAAGCAGAATTAGTATGAAAAGCACATCAAATATATTTTAGGAAAAACGCAATCTACTCTATCAAATAATGTAAGATTAAACTGTAGTAGTACTATGACAGCAAGGACTTTTAACTAGTACCATAACATACTCTACCGTGTCTGATACTTTCATGAAAGATTCTGGCATCATCTCTGTTCAAAGCCAGCATGGACTCACTTTGTGCTGCAATCAAGGAAGATGAGACTTTATGTAGGGTCAGGATAAATATCATCTTCTCATCAACAGAAATTGTTGAGAAACAAAAGTAAAGTTAAAGTAACTGAACATAATTTCTTACTTTGATACATACAGTAGTGATCAATGTGGATGCCCTTAAACTCTCCGAAAGTATATCCCAATAAAGGCTACAGTGTACGCTTTTTAGCGTCTTACTTGTTTCTACTAAATGGATAACACACTGCAACTAATAACATTTTATGAATAACCACCTACCTGTTTTAGCTTTTATTCTACGTTGATAGCCAAATAAATTGATTTTAACTGGCTTAATGGAACACTACCAATCCCACACTTACAGAAATGGTAATATATATAGGAGATGTAAAGGGGACATGGACATCTCATATAGCAATGAGACATCCAGAGCAACAACAAACAAGCAGAAAACATTCACTTTATTAAGATGGAAATGGAAAACACATATTTCACAACATGCAAGGATGCAAAATCATATACAAATAGAAAATTAAAAGACATAAAGTTAACACCACACAACTGAGACAGAATATCCTGTATTTAAGTACTACAAGTACACATGACTAGTCTTTGAGAAAAAGTTGTTGCACTCATGTGAAGGTTGACCTCTGCAACATACAAAGTGGATTACTCATAAACAAACAGGTGTGCTACTGATATGACAGGAGCCGGTAACCACATAAATTTCTTGACTGCACCTGCAGAACATTGAAGTGACTCAGACACCATGATTCAGCAGTATTCCTTTAAACTTACTGCTGCTACAGAATTTGCTTTCAAAATAGCTGAAAGGGCGCTTTTGAAAAGTAAATATACATCTTTTTGAGGTGATGACCTACTTTTCACTATGACACTATTCTGCAATGCAGATTGGTGGGAGCAGGCTGGATAAAAGAAGGAGAGAATCCCTAGATGCTCTTTGTCATAGCTTTATGTACAGATTTCTGCAACGAGGACAGCTTCCTGAATGTTTCTACAGCATCTCAAATATTGTGAATGCCAATAACCGACACATCTAGAAACAGGTCATGTATTCATTTTCAAGAGTTATGTATATGAGGTACTTGGCTTATGGGAAAAGAGGTAAATATAACACTGTTCTATTTTAACATGTATGCTATGTAACAGAACCTTCAGAATTCCTCATAAAATACCTACTAAAAAGCTTACTAAAATATAAACTTTTTCCTGGTATCTCATTTTTTAAGGGAAAATGTTTTTTTTCTGAAAGAGTTTCTGAAATGACACACACACCTGCTACAACCTCTCACATCATAAATATTTTTGTGTGAGTGAATTACAAATGTTGTATCTACCAGGCATTCACCCAATGTGCTCAATGTATGTATTTTTTTAGGCTGACTGTGTAATATGTAATATTTTATAAAATTTCAATACATTAAATCACACTAACAATAAGGCAGCTGTAATGTCATCAAAGTGTATGAATAAGGTCAAGCATGTACAGAAGATTCTGTGAATATTAATTCTATTAGCACTGGGTTTTATGCATTAGGATTATAATTTAACTGTGAATGAGTAAAATCTTGAAAATAAAAGACAAACCATGCAAATGAAATCACAAAAGACAGGATAGATAGACTGATTAATGACATACATAAACTCAAGAGTATTATGTATTGGTGAGGAAAGGAAATAGCATGCAAACATCGAATGTGACATTTAACATGACAGATGTAAATATACGAATAGCAATAAAAAACAATTATCTGGAACTCTGATGATAAAGAAAGGACAAGTTAATGTACAAAGTCAGTAAGACCACTCAGCATTAGCATGCATGACAAGCAGGTCCACACAGTCAAGTTGCTGCAACAGTCTTAGCCTCCATTTACCTTCGCTGTCAGACATGGCACCCTGCAAGTCATCCATGATGAATGCGATGTCTCGATCATAGCCACGTGTCCGAGATTCCTCCCTCATATGTTGCTGTACCTCTGGCAGGGAATGGCTAGATCCAAATTGGTCCCTGGAGTCAGCAGAGATGGGAGGGAGAGGCCCAGCTGAGGCTCTAGCCATACCCATAGGCTGCCCCACTGGGCTCAGAGGGCTCTCCTCTTCAGAGTTCTGAGCCACAATGGGGATACGGCCCCGGCTTTGGCTGATAGGTAAACTGGTAGGCTTTGCTCTGGTCACTCCAGGGGCAAATGCTGCATCCAGAACCTCTCCCTCCGTTTTAAGTCTGAGCGATGAGCTAGACAGATCCCGTTTGATAGATAAATCCAAGCCATAGACAGAAGAGGGGCGAGAGGAGGGGCGTGATGCAGGTCGGGAACGGGTGCCACTTGGGTATGTGCCATCATCCTGGGCAGTGGCCCTGATAGCAGATCCTAGCCCCAAGGACTGCCCAAGATTAAGAGAACCAGCTAGGTTAGCCCCAAGGGAAGAACCCAAATACTTTTGCTGCTCAGTCAAGTTCTTTCTTAGCCCAAATGTAATCTCATCCTGTAGCAGCCTTGCCCTAGCAGCCAGATTGGTCACAGAAGATGCCCCAGTTCCCATGTAGCTGCCAAAGTCAGGCTCCAAGTCCCTACTCTCCTGAATTGGGGAAAATTTTGTAATGGCCTTAGGGTCTATTAGGGCCTTTTTGTTCTTCATTTGTTTCTGATATAGCACAGCTGCTGGGAGCTGCTTTGCTGCCTGTTTTTCAAGGGTGAGTCTGCTGATGCTATATTTCTCACCTTTAGGGAAGTGACGAAAACTAGTATCACTGGGGAGATACTGGGGCAGGCCAAGGCCTGTTAAGTGTTCTAGTCCCTCAGTTCCTCGCCTGAACTCCTGCTTTATCTGCTGTTTTAGTAGCTTCAGTTCATAAGGATCCTCCATAGTGTCATCTTCTCCTTTACCATAACCCTGAAGGCGAGATGAGCCAAGAAAGTCTGCCACCTACAAAAAAGAAAAATAATTAGTTTTGTAACAGTAATATGAATTAAACTTGCATAATAACAAAGGCCATTTTTGGATGCTGCTATACCTCAAGAATAAAAGAATAATGATACAGAGGTTCCCACACTCATCCATTCTATGTATGTAACTGTTCCACAGTCACTAGTGTAGTATATTTTCATTTGATATATTCTGAAGAGTAAATATGAACTTCAACACAGAAATACGATTTTCAAATGATGACATTTTGGGGGTTAAGTGATGAATTGGTATACCTTAAAGACTAAATTGAAAATATACTGTACATATAAATATGAGGAGAAGAGGAAGATAAAAATATAGTATAATGCAGTACAATATTTACCTCTGCTGTGCGCCTAACTTCTGCTGCCCTGAGTAGTCTGTCTGCCTTGGACAACTCTTTATCAGGTAGGTTGAATCCAGAACCCAAGCCAGTGTTTCCCAGCCCTGTTGAGGCCTTGGTGAGCTCCCCTATGTCCTCTATCAACACGTAGTTCCTGGCATTATGGTGGTCAATATCGGCATAGAAAGAATCAGCAGAAATACTAGACATGGGACTAGAGGCCATGCTCCTCTCTTCTAGCCCTAGCCTCAAGTCCAAGTTGCCATACTTGCCCCCTAGGTGAGCTACCCCATAGCCACTTTCTGTGGAGGTTGGTACAATGAGCAGAGGCTGGTTGCGTATCACTTCATAGTTGGTGGTGATTTTAGGCTCTAAATCAGACAAGGTGGTTTGTCGCTGCTTTCCCTGCTGCAAGAGTAGAGCATGTTGGTAGCTGCTATGCTGAGCCTGGCCATGGGAAAGGGTAAGGGTTGGATAAGGAGACACCTGTTGGTGGTAAAGGGACTGCTGCTGATAAAGGTTCTGTTGGGTGTAGTGGCTGGTGGTCTGGGTCTGGGGATCATACTGTGCATAGTGAGAGTAGGGACTAGTTAGTGTGTTGTATTGGGAATCGGCTTCAGTCTGTGGGGGGATGAATTGGTCAAATTCCGACTGGGGAGCTGTCCGTGGTCTCTCCAGGCCATCACCCCTAGCCTCTCTGATGTTGCTAACCTCACTATCTGACATGTAGTCTCTTTCCTCCGCTACCCCCTGGAGATAGGCCCTCTCTCTCTTCTCTCTCTCCTTCAGCAAGGCCTCCTTACGCCGGTTGATACCCATCTCAAGGTACCTACAGTAATTGAAAAAAAAATAGTAATACTGTTTTATAATTGAAGCAATTACAGTTCTATTAATGTTACAAGCAAACAGGCAAATAATGGTTTAAGTTCTCACACATTAGTACCTTTAACTATGTGTGAGTGTGGTGAAGTCTCACTGAATGATGTCAAGGCAGCCTTTTAGCCCATAAGCTAAGGTAAGAGGGGAATCATGCAGATGAATTAGGAATAATGACTGCTTGAGAGGGACGAATGCAATGGTACTGGTTGATATCAATAACAATATACTAATTGGTTACTAAGATTTGTTAATGAATTGATTACATTGGGTCTGAACAATACCTAACTTAAATCTGCAGCACCTCACCGTAACTTGGCGTCAATCTCCTTTTCCTCTTCATCTAGCTCAGCCTGCTTTTTGCGAAGTTTAGAGGATTCCCTCTCCACCAGATCAAGCTCCTTGTCAATGTCCTGGAGGATCTTTGCCCGGGCCATTGTTGTACTGCGGGCAAGACGACGACGAGCAGAGTTGGTGCTGTAGCCTGACCGTCCTGTCAGAGAGTCATCCTCAGGTGGAGGGTCTGGAAGTGTACGTTTTACCTTCCTACCTGTGCCAGAGGGTGATCCTCTGCCCTAAAACATAAAAACAAAAGATATATTTGTCAGTAAAATTAGTCAGAACATAAATTACCACTATAAATAATAGTAAGACAATAATTTTCCATTTATATTCTTTTATGACTTACAGGATAGCTATCTGCATAGTATCCACCCATCCTGTCTTCTGCCGTAGGACTAAGAGATTTAGGATCAGATAGAGACTTCTGACCAGCCTTTAATATCCGAGGTCCAGAAGAAAATCTGTTTGGATCAGCAGTAAGCATTCTCTGCCCTCCAAGTAACTTTTCAGGGGACATGGGGGGCACTTGGGTGTAGAAGACTTTAGACTTAGAAGGGACATCTGCTGTTAGGTGTGTGCTGTATCCCACCTCAATGGGTGTGTGCTTTCTATCTGAGTCTGTCTGACAGCTCAAACTGCCACCTCTTTGAGAGTTCTCTGGAGCTGAGATATGCTTTATAATTTCCACCTTAGTATCCATCTGGACATTGGGTCGTTTAATAGTTCCAGAGTGGTCAGTCTGGACAGATATCTCTGCCACTGTCTGGATAGCAATGCTAGAGACCTTGGAGCCATGTTTCCCATCACTACTATGCTTTCGGGAGCGTCGTCGAGCTTTTGTGGGAGCATCCCATTCATCTTGGTCCTCCTCATCAGTCTGAGCTGAGCTGTCAATATTTCTTTTATTCTTCTTTCTGCGTCCTACATGTTGCTTTTCTGCTGAGTCTTCATCATCTGTCTGCACTCCGCTATCAATGATTCTTTTCCCTGTGTCCTGATCGGCTTGAAGCTTTTTTACTACATTAAGTTGGTCCTGACCTTCATCTAACTGTGTCCTAATAGATGGAGTTGTCGACTCATCTTTGACAGGCCAGTACTGGCCGCTGTCCCCTACTCCGGCATATTTAGCATCTAGGAGGTTTCCTGTGGGACCAGTGGTGCCATAGTGCTCGTCTAGCTGTCGCTGAAGTTGCAATTGCAGTTGTTGGATTTGCTGCAGCTGCTCCTTCTGCTGTGCATAGGTTTCCTGCTGGGCCACCATATGGGCATGATGCTCTTCCTCTTGCTGCAGGAGAAGCTGTTGTTTCAGAGCCTGAAGCTCCTCAAGCTCCCTTTGGACCATAAGCTGCTCCTGTTCACGGTACCGCTGGATCTCCTGCCTCTCCCACTCTAGCTCCTCAGCAAGACAGAGCTGCTTAAGCTTCTCTAATTCTAGAAATTCCCTCTCCATCTGATATTGGGCCATCTTGGTGTTGTCTAAACCAGGGAATAATGGGGAAGAAGCTAAAGCATCTAAAGAGGCAGCAATTGCTTCTAGGGTCATGTCTGAGTACATTTCTGGATAGCCTGATATGAGGTCAGCCAAAGCTGTGGGTAGAAGCTCCTTAGGTAGTCCTGTGTCAAAAGAAATTATCTGTCCTGGGTCTGTAGTGGGAATGAAGCCATATGGATGCAGCAATGACTGGTTCTGGACTGTTGATGTAGGAGTTAAGGTAGTGCTAAAGATGGAGCCTGGCTGCGTTGTAATTGCATATGTGGATGGAACTGGGGCAGCAACAGAGGAATAAACTATTCCATCTGAGGTTCTTAAAACACTATTTACACCAAACCCAGCTGCAGTGATCTGGGAGTATGGAGCAGTAGTCATCCCAGGGTAGACTCCCGTAGCTTTGCTAGTGTAGTCTAGAGCTTTACCTGCCATAACAAGTCCAAAAATATAGATTTTACTTACATAATAGTTTCAAAAACAAACATGGTTTACTGAATATAAATTCAAAGTCATGCAATTTTAATTAAAAAAGACTCCCATTGCACATGCATATCTGAAGTCGTTTTGGCTAGCAAGATGCAAAACCAAAATATTGAGGGAGCACACGCAGGCAAACACATGCATCTGTATGAAGACAAAAGAAAGAAAACAAAACAAAAACAAGCATCTATTAATATTCAATGAAAACATGCATTTTAAACAGCAAAGTGAAAGAAAGCGTGCATTAATAAACTATATAAATATATAGTTATCATATAATAATAACTTTATAGTTATTATTAATAATATATAATAAAGTTAAACAATATTAGCAAGAAGCAGTTATTTAGCAGTTAACTCGTTATTCAACTGTATACTGAACTACACATATATATAAAAGAAAATGCTTAAAGCTTTTTGTAAATTAAAGTTTCTAATCTATTTAATGAATAATAAAATGCAAGCCCTTAACACAGAGGACAGTAATAAAAGGTCTGCAACAGCCATACTCACCAGCAGAAAATTTGGCAGCAGTGAGGTCTATAGCACCATCTGAAGATCCATTAAGATAGTCGTAGCCATTCTTGGGATCATAAGAAAGCAGTCCTGTGTCTGTCAGGTTGGTTTCAGATACTGATGCTTTTATGCCATCCATGCCTTTGATACCATAAATTACAGCATTGTCATACTGGTGGTGGTCACCTCTGTCAGGCTGGGTTGTAATTGGGGGCTGGGTTCTGCAGCTTCCCGTAAATGGTAGCTTGTAAATGACATCACAGCATACACTCCTCCTACCAGCTGTAAGGTCAACAGGAGTTCCATCATCTTCTACAACAGTGGTCACCACTCCTGGACTTGTACTAGACAAAGCTACCATAGCTCTCACTGGTTTGTAGTTTGACAGATCCATGGCCCCTGTGGCCTCTTGAGAAAGGGCAGGAAGTCCACTGTTGATAGCTGGTGGGGTTGACATTATTGGCTGTTTGTCTCCTGATGAGACAAGGGCTCCAAAGGAAAGATTAATGGGTATGTCTTGACATGTGGATGTTACAGCACTGACTATGGGCTGAGAGTTCACAGGTTTGTATACAATTTGTGCTAGTGGTTCAAATGGCTTATATGTTGTGAGAGGCAAAGGTAATGATGTAACAGGGCCCTGCAAATCCAATGGTTTTTCAGCTGGAGTGTTGTTATATGATGCAATAGTGGCTGTGCATGTGACTATTGTGATGCTGTCACTGACAATAGACAGTGTGGTTGTAGGGGTGATTTCTGCGCTAAGATTTACTATCTCAGGTTGCACCGCTGTGATTTGACGCCCACTAGAATCACTCGAAAAAGACTGTCGACCTGAATCAGGTGGTGTCAGATCCATTCCTTGTTCAGTCATCTTTAAGCCATCCTTCATAGTACGTAAATCAACTACATCACCACGATATACTATTTTACCATTCTGTTTAGGCAGAGATTGGACTTTAGCTATGTCTGGCTGTACAGTGATTGCTACAGTGGGTGGTGGGGGCTGTGGAAGTCTTTCATGGACAACAGAAACAGTGGTCCTCTGGACCTCAGTGGTGACCACCTGAGTGACCAAACTAGGTAGGCTTTCAGGAGGTTGACCTGAGGTGGAAATTGAAGAAGAATACATGTGACTCATACTGGAGACAACCTTTTCTGGTCCCCGGATCTCTTGGCTCTCAATAGACTCTTGCTGAATTTTAGTGATAGTGACTGGAGCCACACATACACCCTGTGCAATGTCCTGTGTAGTGGGCATTTTTCTCCTGGTGTAAGCCTCTGTAGTTATTATCTCCAGAGGTTGATCATATTCAGATGAATAAGTTACCTTTTGTGGCTGGTGTTCAGTTGAAAGAATAGATGTCCTCTTGTAGGGACCTTGATCACCATAAACATCAACAGGAATATCTTTCTCAGCTGGCATGGTAACAACCTGTGCAAGTGCTAGAGGCTGTTGCATGGTTATGGATTCTCTTCTTGTAGCAGCAAAGGCCTCAGTTGTTATTTCCTGTGTGGGTGGTTCGTACTCTGCAGGATAGGTAAATATCTCACTTGTAGTGTATGCTGGCTGTACTATGGAAGATACAGATGTCCTCCTCTTACTGGTGGTTTCTTCAGTTGTAATAACTCCAACAGGCATCCCAGTCACTACTTGAGGCTGCATCACTGATGATGGTATTGAAGCTCTTTTTACATCAGCATCAATTGTTATAATCTCTTTGGACATCTCACGTTCAGGTTGCAATGTCATGACTTCCTGCGGCAGTGCTGAATGTGACATAACTGAAGATGTAATTGCTTCATAGACCCGTGGCATATATGTTACAGGAAGTACTGTTGGCTGCACTGTCATTTGTTGGACTTCCGTCACAAGAGGTAAATGTGTTAATTCAGCTGTGATTGTAGTTGGTGGCATTATTGTATCTAGTTCAGGTGCTATGGTCACTTCAGTTTCTATGTGTGGAGGATGGGGTACTGGGGATACTATCGCTATGCCTGGCATTCTACCAGTACTTTCTGTTGTAATACCATCTGCGGGTAATTCAAACTTTTCAGCTTCAAGATGTGGTTGTGGCATAGGTAGATGTTGTGGAATTTCCAATGGCTGGACAGTTTGTGGTACTGTAGGGAGTTCCACAATGGTATGAGTATTTTTAAATAATTCTTGCTCTGTAGAATGACTCCCTCCTTTACCTACTATAAGTTGATCATGAACAGGAACAGGACTCACTTTGGGTGTTGGTGATCTTCTCACCAACTCTCCCTCAGAGACATCAACATCAATAAGAGTATCCTGTTCTTTTTGTAGCACTTCTATTTCAATTTCAACTTGTGGATATAAAGTGGCTGAGGGGACTGCAGCTGTTCTATCCTGGGAAACTACCTCAGGCTGCAGTGGTACAGCAACAACTTCTGTCAATGGCTTGTGCTGTACAGGTACAGTTGGTATTACTATGTGAGAAACAAGTGCCTCGAATGAAACATCTGGTGGAAGTCTACTGACCTCTGTGCCTATGTTTGGATCCTGAGCAAGAGATGATATAGAACATGCTTGTGCAGTGTTTTCGGCTGTTAGTGGTTGAAAGAGAACCTTCGGTTGTGGGGGAATAGTAACAAATTCAGAGCTTGTTTTGAGTGGTGGCAGTGGCTGAGTAATTGGCCGTTGTTGCTGTAAATATGGTTTCTTAATTGGAGGAAGTACACTATGCGCCTCAATGAATGTGTCCTGGCACAATGAAACTGTTATGACATCTGCCACACACGGTGGTTGTTGCACTAGAGAAGGCGCAGAGTCTCTGGTCTGCACATTCACTTCTTCTGAGGGTGTCAATTGTTCTAATGTCAGAATTGTAGGTACAGGTGCTGGAGGTGGATGCCTGACAGTGGGGACAGAGGATCTCCTCACTGTAGCCTGTGCTGAGAATGTCTCATTGGGTGTTTTCTGCTCTGAAGGTGTGGTCTGTACCCCTGACAATTTTACAGATGGGGTGGACCCTTGTCTTACAGGTGCTTGGACTGTTATTCCCTCAGTTGGTGAGCCAGGCTCAGATGGAAGGGTTATCACCACATAGGTCTGCAAACATTTGGCATGTCTAGGAGACAAAGGTGACTTGGGAGATGTTGCACCCAACTTAGACTCCACGGGTCGTGTCAGGCTTAGTGACAGAGCATTTGGAGGTTCTTTGGTCCTGGGCAGTGTTGCAGCTTTAGGGGCCACAGGAGGTGGTTTTATGCTCTCTCCTGGCTTGTGACTGAAAACCAGTCCTGCTGGAATTGATATAGGCTTAGGTGGTATGGGTGGAGGAGGCTTGACAATTTGACTAGGGCTAGTTGTTGTAACAGAAACTCTTGCTATTGTTGTTGTAGAACTTGTCACTACAGTGGGAACTAGTGGTTTTGGATAAACAGTTGGCTTGGGTGATGCAGTAGGAGGTGGTGTAGGTGTATCTGCTACTGGTATTTCTACTGCATCTATGGTTTTTGTCCCTGCCACAGGTTTAGGTGAAAGCACTGGAGCTACAGCTACCGGTACTGATGACTCCATAGTGCACAGTGAATCTGTATCTGCACTGACTATATCTGAAACTTTATGTGCAGTTACTTGACTGCTGTAGGGCAAAGAAGCAGTGGAGGCAAATGATCCTGTGCTAGTTGTGTCTTGAGCAAGGAGTGATATGTTTTCCACACTAGGCACTATGATAACTACATGTCCTTGCCTGGTTGGCGTTACTACTTGAGGAACAGCCACACTATCTGGCTGCATATCTTTGATTCTTGGCTGTATATCCACAGCTACAGACTGCATTGCCTGACTAGTAACTGTGGTTCCCATAGCTCTGGTAGCAGTCACAGTGGGAGTCACAGGCTGGACAGTCTTTACAAGCAGTTGCTCTGTGTTAGGCTCAGGTAATGAGACTGAAGTAGAACGAGGGGGAGGAGGAGGTGGGACCTTCTTTTTGACTATAGTAGTTGATTGTGGAGCTGGTGCAGGTGCAACGGGTGCTGGGACTACGACTGGGCTCATTGATGGGATAGCTGGTCGTACCGGGATCGAGTGTACCACTTTCGCTTGGGCTGAAACTGGGGTAGTCACAACTGCTGAGACTGGTAGTGGGGTTTGCGTAGAGATTGGGCTTGTAGTTGAAACCAGATCAGGCATTTGGACTATAACTGGGCCAGGGCTTGAGGCCAGAGTGGAATAAGCAGAAACAACATGAGCTGAAACTGGGGTGGAGACTGCAACAGGCATAGCTGTAACTAGGGCTGCAGGCAGACCTGAGACAACAATAGGTGCTGGTCTTTGCCCTGATACTTGTGTAAGAGCTGGAGATGAGACAGGCACCTGAGATGGAGATGAAACCAAGTCTGGCATTTGAACCACAACAGGTTCTGAAGTAGGCATATCCACTGGGGCTTGAGTTGGGGATTCAGCCTTAACTTGAACCACAGCAGCTGTTTGAGCTTTGGATGGATCAGACACCACATCTGGTATTGGAACTATAACTGTGGTTGGAGTGGGATAAGACACCGAGTCAGCAGTAGATGGTACTGCTCCAGTTGTGATGATTGATGATGGTGATGGTGAGAACTCTGGAGGTGACTGAATTCCAAATGAAGGTGGAGGTGTTGGTGTAGACAAAGGGAAAGAATCTGATGAAACAGGTGTCTGAACCTGGAATGGGGATGAAGATGTAGCATTTGAAGCTAAACTGGAATCTGGAGAAGCTGGTGAAGTTGAAGGTGACACTGGTGATACTGGGGAAGGTGTAGTGGTCAGTTCTGGGGCTGATATTGGTGTTGGAATAGGTTTTGGCTCTGGAATTTCACAGACTACACAGATGGGCTCCATTTCAGGGGTGTCAGACAAAGGTGGGCTTATGGATGGATCTTTAGTCTCAGAGTCATCACTTGGGGTAATGTCAGAGGAAATACCAACACCATATTCATCTGCAAGACTGTCATCCTCATCCTCTCCAGATGAACACTGGGTAATCTTCAGGTCTGGTATAGGGAACAATGCCTTTATGAGTGCAGGATCTTGAGGAACCATGGGTCTAACAAAACCTATAGATCCACTGGGAGTACTGGGAACAACAGTAACCTCAGGACGCTTAGGAGGTTCAGAGGGCCGTGGTGGAGCTGGCCTTTTCTTTTTCTTCAATGTCACTTCATTGGAAAGTTCAATATTTGTAAGAGGTACATCAGTTTGCCCAAGGAGGGATGTGTCTTCTGTTGGTATGGTCACCACACAGCTCTCAGCGACTGACGAAGGTCCAGTAATTGAAGCCCCTGATGAAAATTCCATTGCACTCTGTGCTTGTTGAAACTCTTGCTCTATCATTATCAGTTCTCTCTTTTTCTGCATCATCTCTTCATAAACCTCTTCTGGGGACCGGAGTTTTTTGTGACATTCTGAACTAGTATCTTGTTTGGCTTCTTCCTCTTGGAATTCATTTATCTTAATTTCAGGCTCTTCAACCAATGATTCATAAAGATAATCCTCTATTGCCATTCCTCCATAGAGTGGTTCAATATCAGGACTCTCCCCTGGAATAGCTTTTGTTTTTTGAATTATTTCCTCATATGCTTCTTCGGCACTCTTTAATGATTTTGTCACAGTATCCTTCTCTTTAAATGGATCAGAAGGAATATATGGTATCACTGTTGGTGATGGTTTACGTCCTCTCTGTACAGCTCGCCTAACCTCTAGTTCTGAATCTATGCTAGTAGAATGCTCAGAGCCAGATGTTTTACTGGTTTCATCCATTATGGTGACCTCTTTCAGATCTTCAGTGGAAGAACCCTCTTCAGTTGGAGACAATGGTTGTCCATAGCCCCTAAGTCCATCTTTGCCATTCCTAGCCCTTTTTTCCTCCTTCGTCTTCTCTTCCTCAGAGGAGTCTTCAATGGTGGGCAGAGACTGGGTTGGCTGTCTGTGCTTACCTTTGCGATGCTGTTTGTCCCCCCTAACTTTCCTGTGAATGGGACTGCTATCACTGTCCTCCTCCAAAGAGGACGCTGATGTAGGTGAAGATCCTGGTGTAAAG
Organism: Helostoma temminkii; assembly: GCA_900302695.1. Taxonomy (NCBI): domain Eukaryota; kingdom Metazoa; phylum Chordata; class Actinopteri; order Anabantiformes; family Helostomatidae; genus Helostoma; species Helostoma temminkii. The sequence continues at coordinate 5,753 of OMLM01014018.1, read as the reverse complement.
CTAGATGCCTGAACACTAGATGATCCTTTTGATAGGGATTCTGTGATGCTCTCTACTTCTTCATCAGTGCTTTGCCTCTGTCTCATGACTGGAATGGCTTTCTTTAAGGTAGTGCTGGGTATTGTTTCAGGAATATCTTGAGCGATTTCAGTGTCTGTTTTGGGGAGGGCTTTCCTGCCTGGACTGTCTTCATCACCTCTGCTACCTCTCCTCAATAGTGATTTGGATGTCAGTGAAGCATTATCAAAATCAGCCTCCTTTATAGCTTCCTTAATTTCCAAATTATTTTCTTTCTCCTCTTCTGAAAGAGACATTTCTTGCTCATCACCCATACCCATTATTTGCTTACGGATAAACTCCTCATCTTCAATAGAGGAATCCGCACTTTCAGTTTTGATGTCCTCACTGCTGGATGAAACATGCGTCACCTTCAGCCTCCTCCTCTGAACTTTAGGGGAAGGTGAGGGTGTGAGCTCACTTTCACTACTCTCACCCACTGCTTGGAAACTTAGACGCCTTCTCTCAGGTTTAACTTCCTCCTTTACTGGCATGGCTAGCTCTGTATTTCTATCATTTTTATTTGTTTCAGGAACCACCTGCCCATTGTTTAACTCGTGTGTTATGGGTAATATCTGCGGCTGATCTTCGTGATGTGCCTTTGCTTTTGATTCAGGTTTAATAGTTGTCACAGGGGACACATTGCTTTCCAAAATAATCTGCCCAGTAGTTACTCTGCCCTTTCTCTGTCCCATTGACTCCTCCTGGACTTCATCTTGTTCCTAAAAATGGGAAAAACAAAAACAAACAACCTGACACTGAAGGACAAACACTGGCAGATATTTTACTTTGTTTTTACTTGTAAATACTGCAAAGTAGCATTATTTACACAAGGTTGCATGTTATGTTTTGTAGCAAAAATGTATTTCAACACAACCAGCGATTAGACATCAAAGTGTTAAATAAATTTAATAGATTTAATTGTGTCTCTGTGGTGGGACAAAGCACGTATAGGCTGCAATTCAGAAAACACAAGCAAAAGTCGAAGCACAAACAAATAAGAAACATGCTGCAAATCAGAAAACACAAACAAAAGGAAAACACGCTGCAAATCAAAATATCTACTTAAGGAATTTAAAATCTACATTGAATTAATAAGGAAAGAATATATTTCTTTTCGTCTTCCTCCTAAGGAAATAGAGATTTATTTAAAAATAAATAGGTGAGATGTATGCAACAAATGCATTTTTAAGATTTAAGTTTTAATTGTGAAGCATTCCAGATGGGCCACAGGGATTCATGAAAAATATTGGTGATTCATAAAAAATTTGAAATTGTGATTGTTTGTGGGAATGTGTTAAACTTAATGCTCGCTGTCCTGATGTACATTTTGTGTAGATAAATACTGCACTTAAATTTACTTTTTCATATATAACACAACTATCATGTGACTGTCTGGGGTTATTCTAAAATTACTGCCCCCTAGCATCCACGATGCTAGGATAGTGTATTTGCAGCATTTTTGTTTTTGCTGTGTTTTGCGATTTGCAGGGCATTTGTTTTTTGTTTGTGTTTTTACTTTTGTTTGCATTTCTGATTTGCAGTGCATTTCTTTTTTGTATGTGCTTTCACATTTGTGCGTGCTTTGTCTCTGGGGGCCACCGTATGTCTCCATAGTTTCAAACTTTCTTATACTATCTTGTACTATTACTAATAAAAATGTTAAAAACATGTTGTTAATACAATAATTATTTTGATGAAGATTCTTACTTTTATGATGATGTCCTTTGTAGATAATAGTTGCGTCTCTGAAGATGAGGTGACATCAATAATCTTTTCAACCAGCTTGTCAGCCACTTCCTTGATGTCAGCTTCTACCACTGGTTCTGTCACTGGTTCTGGTTCTTGTGACTTTGGTTGCACCTCAACTTGCTGTAAAGATTTTGTTGACTCTGTCAATTCATTTTCTGGTTTTGCTTCAGTTTCTAGAACAACTCTAGCCAAACTAATATCTGCAGCAATACGGGGAGCAGCCTCAGTCACTAGGACAGTGGAAATTGCAGATACACCTTCAGTTTTGATTTTTGAAAGGTCAGTTTCTGACTCTTCAGCTTTTGGAAGTTCTGTCACACTTTGCTCAATTTTCACTACATCCTTGCTATTTTCCTCTTTTACAGTCACGGAAACATCAGTGTTTGGAACTAGAGCCTTTCGTGTTACTAATGTCTGTTGTACAGGGGCCACAGTGGGTCCACTGAGTTCTGCAGCTAAAGGTTGTTTTTCTTCTGTAACAGGCGAAACCTTGGAAATTGTGGGTATGCATGTGGTTTCAACCTTGATTTGTGTGGAAGCTGTTGTAGCTGTAGTTGTTTCCATCTGGACATATTCCATCTTTGACTTTGGAGTTGGAACCTTCATTACATCTTTGATGGGAGCAGATGTGGGCTGTGTTGTTGCTATAGTTGTGTGGTCTTCTTTTGTAGGAACGGATATGGTCTCTGCCTTTTTCATCGTAGGTGTGGCCTGGATTTCTAACTTGGCAGATACAGGTGAAGGCGGGGTAATTTTTTCTGAGTCTCCCAGTTGTCCCAGCAAAGCCCGTTGAGTCTGGCAATTCAGACAAAGCCATTCCTTCTGTAATCACAATAATGAAAAATTTGATTAGAAACCACATACTGTAGATATACTACTTTACAGGCCCACATATTTAACCACTATTATATCATGTATAGTATGCAAGTGCCATTTCATAGTCATATATGATCACCAGATTACTTGTATAGGCCCAGTTTCTAACTTATGAAAGTGATCCATGATTAAGCTATTCCATAACTTAGATCTAAGTAGTAATTGCAGGAAAGGATTTGCATTGAAATAATAAACATTATTTGTTCAAGATAAGCTTGCACTTGCAAGATAAGCTTGCAAGCAATAGTTGCAATAGTTGCTGAGCATCAGTTGCTTCATTCATGCTTTACTATAGCTTATTCCTTAGCTGCTTGACCACCAGATAATGCATAAGCAATAATTATATCCATATAGACCAACAACATAGCCCTGGCTTGTGTAACCTGCTCCTTTAACTATTACTAAGTTGACACACTCACGATGCTGTTCTCCACCACTAAACCATTCTCCTCATATGCTAGACTTCTGAACTACTTACTATAATGTGTGATATTGTTATTGTATGTATAATGTTATTGTATGTGTGGATTAATTAATTCCACCTTGTAGGTGTTTTGTTTCTACAGAGATTATTTGACAATTTCTTTACAACAGTAGATTATTTTGCTATATGCAACAGAAAAAGAAAAACATAACAAAATGAAAAAGCAGCACATTACTGCTTAATACTGTAGAACTGATACCCTCCTCATAATTTGTACATTCTGTAATTCAAAAACATAATTAATCCTGTGCATGCAGTGGCAATATATATTAGTTAAAATTCATGCTAACTCATACTGCATGTGCCAAGGCAATAAGGTATGGCCATGTGTTGCAGTGGACAATAATGCTTTAGCAGTTTAAACTATACTAGACTTTAAGATGTTAAAGACACGATTATGGTACAATACAATACAATGTTTAATGCTGAGTAATATCACAGCAATCAAAGTAATATACAGTATATTCAATCTTCGCCATATCACCACTATCATTGCAAGACAATAAAAACAACATTTACACAAAACAAAAAACATAAATAACATTTTCAATAGAAGCTTGTAGTCCATAATATTAACAATATATAATATGCTCAGTGCTATGCTCATGCTCATCATTATGCTAGAACTTACAACACTTGTAAGACAGCAAAAAAATGCTTACCTTGCAAATGAGCTAATCACATTTTACAAGCAATGCTATTACTTTAAAACCGAATCCTAAAAAAAGACATGTTTTTATTACTTCTATGCTCCATTAATGAGCAGCTACAGAGGAGAGAAAGGCATAATCTCTCAATGGATAGAGCACTGTGTCTGTTGCAGCCTAGCAGACCAAATCACAGCAATGCGCTTGCCTCTGCAGAGCCAGAGTTCTGATACCCTGGACAGAGGAGGAGATAACATCACACACATATCCTGTTTGGGAATCACTGTTAAGTTTTAGTTCCTTTATCAATGAGATGAAGTATTACAACCTGTACACATGCTGAAACGGCAATGCCCACATGTGCACATTATTCTCATGCACTGTATAGCAATTACAACATATTACACTACTCTTCTCCAATGCACTATACAGTATTTACTAAATGTTTTTGGCAACATTTCTTAAATCTGCTTGTTTTCAGTTAATTTAAGTACAATCATGTTATCAACATAACACCATATAAACTACTAGTGAAAAGTTTGTACACACATATAAATTGTAATGATTTTGAAAGAAAATATAATTTGAGTTGTCATTGTTAATATTATAAATCATTATTGTAGCTGGAAACATGTTTTATAAAGGACCATTTACATAAACACACAGAGGCCTATCATCAGCAAAAATGTGTGCTGTCTAATAGCGTGTTATGTTTGCTAATGCAAGTTTATTCATTTAAAAGGATAACTGATCATTAGAAACCCTTTTGCAACAATGGTAACACAGCTGAAGACATGTATCTGTTTGTGAAAACATAGTAATGGGTGTCCTAACTATTCACTAGTAGTGCATACAGTGTATTCAAATCTTCCTTTCGAACATACATTTTATAAAGAAGGGGAGTATCTGGATGTGTCTCTACACAGACACACTGTCTTGGAGATTAACACTGATTCAGGAAGCAGTGACGTAAATGAATACTGTAGCCCATGGGCTCATGCTGAATTGGGCTTTAGTGATATAATCTGTACTCTGTCATACTCTGGCTTAGGCCTGCTCTAACACTCCAGCTGCTACACACAAGGACTAGGCTAGACAGAATACATGAATTATATTGTTTTGAATTTTCCACTGTAAAATTTCGTCAGATACTAAATATTTGGGAAAATTATATATAATTACAAGAATTATGAGCATCATATGATTATGATTATGCATTGCTGTATACTCTTTTACTCACTTTCACAGCATTTTATCTAACGAAAACACAATAAATACACGCCCAAAAAATGGATAAATGATAAATAAAGGTATATTTAGATGTTTTAATTATACCTTTGTTGAGCTGAGAGAAAACTAAAACTGAATTGGTTGCATTTAATCTGATTAATACTGAAATGTTTTTGTTCAGTTTTTGTTCATCACTATGATAATCCTGCCTGCTTCTAAAAGCAACATGCAAAGCCTCATCAGCACAGCTTGTGATGCTGATAATCATGTAAACCCATAATTCACTTAAATCTCAATTTAGTGTAATTTGATATTAACTCAGTGTTGCTGATATTAACTTTGACATTACTATATACTTTTTTATAGGTTCACATAAAAGGAAAATCGTGCAGAGAGTAATTTATCTTCCTTTTAAAAAATGAAGATGCTGTCATTAATTATCACATATGCTAATTAGCAACATCATGTAAATCCTGAGACCACTAACATAATAAATGAGTAATCTCAAACTCCAGCTCTGCTGCTTTTCTGAGCATCTTATAGACAGGGCCCAATGGTCTTCAGAGAGGGAGACAGTTCATTGATTTAAAGCTATGAAATCAAAATGCCCTAATACCTGTATATAAGAAGGAATATATTTGACATATATGACATTTTCTTGTTTTTCTTTACAGATGTAATCCTGAGCTGTCTTAACCATAATATAT